>JARBWK010000020.1:13543514-13684028 GCA_030556195.1 Anolis apletophallus
CTCTCCAGCGTGGGGCGCAAGTGGCTTGTGCTGGCAAACAGGGCGCCAGTGCCAACCAAAAGCTGCAGGTCTCCCGGATTGAGATGGAATACATCAGTGCTGTCCAACTTCTACCGGACCTAGGGACAGACTTCCAGTCACGGATGACCTGGGGGGCCGCTCCACACCACTCCGCCCTGCCCCCGGCCCCACCCCCACCCCATCCACGCCCCCGGCCCCTCCTCCTAAAGGGTCATGCCAGCCTCAGAAGCGGCGATTTCGCTTCTGAGGCTGGCGTGATTTTTAGGAGGGAGGGCAAAAGCCAGGGAGCCCTCCATGGCTTTGCCCTCCCTCCTAAAGGGTCACGCCAGCCTCCTCCTCTGTTCTGCCTCTCCCACCGGCGCACCGATCAGGGCGCCAGGGGGAGAGGCAGAACAGAGAAGGCGTGCCTACAGAGGAGGAAGGGACGCGCTTGCCTTCTTCCTCTTTAGGCATGCCTCCTCCTCTGTTCTGCCTCTCCCACCGGCACCCCGATCAGGGCGCCGGTGGGAGAGGCAGAACGGAGGAGAAGGCAGGCCTATGGAGGAGGAAGGCAAGCGCTCGCCTTCTTCCTATTTAGGCACGCCTCCTCCCTCCCTCCCTCCCCCCCCCCCCCGGCGTTCCCAATTGGTGCGCCGGGAAGAGACGGGACGGAGGAGGAGGAAGGGAGCGGGCAGGGCTGGGTGACGTCAGGCGTGGCGCCAGCGCCGAGCCTGACGTCACCCAGCCCCGCCCCCCCGGAGATCGATTTTTTAAAAAAAATTACTAATTTTTGCAGGGTAGGCGGGGGCCGTAGGGAAGGGGCTGGGGGGCCGTATACGGACCCGGGGCCGCCAGTTGGGCAGCCCTGGAATACATCAATAAGAATCACAACAGTTGAGGCGGTGTGGCCCTTTGCATCATGTGGTGCTATTGCACGACGCTAGATTTGTATTCCAGTAACAATAGGCTGAGACAGGGTGACTATATGTTCAGTGTGGTGGTATTGCATTAGGGTAATTCCAGTAGCCACGTCAATAATACTAAGTGGAAGAGCATTGTCTGGACATCTGAGACTTACCCTCATGGCGCCAGGTCCTATCTGAAGCCAGGTTAGCTCTGGTTAGAGCTTCGGTGGGAGACTGTGAGTTTTCCAGGCTGTCTGGCCAATGTTCCAGAAGCATTCTCTCCTGACGTTTCGCCCGCATCTAGGGCAGTCCAGGGTGGGAGAAAGAACGCTTGTCTGCTTGAGGCAAATTAGCACTGAATGGCCTTGCAGCTTCAAAGCCTGGCTGCTTCCTGCCTGGAGGAATCCTTTGTTGGGAGGTGTTTGCTGGCCCTGATTGTTCGCTGCCTGGAATTCCCCAGTTTCTGAGTATTTATTTTATTTATGTATTTATTTATGGTATTTGTACCCCGTAGCTTCTCACCCCCAGGGGCAGGGGGACTCAGCACGGGTGGGGCGAGAGGGCGAGGCAGGCAGGCAAGCAGAGCAACCGAAGGAGAGGGAGGGAGGGAGAGGGAGAAGAGGAGGAGGAGGCCAGGGAGGGATGGAGGGAGCAAGTACCACTGCCGAGCATCCTTAATCAGTGAACTATACATCCCAGCAACTCCAACTCCCGAATGTCTATTTCCCCAGTGTTCACATTTGGGCATATTGAGGATTCGTGCCAAGTTTGGTCCTGAGTTTCCCATCCTTCCAATGGGGTTTGATCTCTTCCTTTTCCGTCAGGAATCTCAAAGGCTCGCTGTCAGGAGGTTCTTAGAAAGGTGGGAACAGGAAGTCATCGAGAGGGAAGGGACCCCAGGGCCATCCACCCCACCCCCAGGGATACACAATCAAAGCACCCCCGACTGATGGCCATCCAGCCTCTGCACAAAACTCTCCAGAGTTATAAGGGGACGACAAGGAAGCATTAGTTTATTTTAGTGGTTTTTATTATTATTGTATAATAATTTTATTATAATAATATAATAAATAATATGTTATATTCCATTATAATTTCAATATATTATAATGTCTATACTGTATATATACACTATAATATAATAATTATATTAATACTAGTAATATATGAATATTTCTTGATATATTAATATGTTAATAGTAATGATGTGTAATATATAGTAAATATAGTAAGTGAATAAATGAATAAATAATGTAGATTAGCATGTATTTCCGCCTTTAGGTGCGGCCCTCCATAATATTTTTGGGCTCTCGTGTGGCCCCTTGGAAAAAATAATTGCCCACCCCTGCATTGGACAATTCTCTAAATGGCTCCTCCACTGATGCAAACATCATACTCCCAACCGGTTGGTTCTTCCTTTGTGGTAGGACTGCGTACAGCTCCCTGCCTGCCTTTTCCAAGCTAGGAAATTGCGCCCTGGGAAGACTGACCATGTGTTTGCCCTCGAAAAAGGATCTGGAGCTGGAGCTGGCGCACTCTGACCGGAAGGCACGACCCGTCCAACAATTTGACCCAGCCTGTGATTCCACTATTGTACTGAGGGGCAAAGCGCAGTTCACAATTTATATATAGGGGACATGAAGAGATGCGTACTTTGAATGAACTTTCCCCCAAGTTTGTTTTTGGTAGTTTTGCAACCTGCAGGTGTATGTACCGCATCTCTTCCATCCCAAGGCGCACTGCCTCCCTGAATGAACATCTCTAACATGGGGTGCAGTCACGAGTGTGCCTCACGTATTGTTGGTGGTGGTGATGGTGCTGAAATGACAGTAGACGGTGCTTTACAATTGGAGAAATAGGGCAATTGATTCAGTATTCCAGTTTGAAATTAAAATCCACCATGTCATTGGGATTATTTATTTATTTATTTATTTCCACCATTTCTACCCCGCTTCTTTTCAACCCCCGAGGGGGGGGGGGGGACTCAGAGCGGCCAAACAACGGCAACGATTCGATGCCACATAGTATACATATAATCAAAGCAAACAGTTAAGAATGAAATACATTAAAATACAGCTAGAATTAAAATACATGAAAAATACAATTAACATTAAAATGCATCGTGTACATCCACAACAGTTAAAACAGTATTCCACCCATAAGCATTAGGTCTTGTCCACCAGATTGCCATCTCAATCCCATCAAAGTGCAAACGCTTGGTCCCATAACCAGGATTTCACTCTTTTTCTGAATGCCAGCAGGGATGAAGCTGATTGAATATCAATAGGGAGCGCGTTCCACAGACGGGGGGCCACCACCGAGAAGGCCCTCTCCCTTGTCCCCACCAACCGCATTTGAGATGTAGGCGGGAGCGAGAGCAGGGCCTCCCCGGATGATCTTAAGGTACAGGGTGGGACATAGCGGTTGATGCGTTCGGACAAGTAACCTGGGCCAGAACCGTATAGAGCAGGGCTGTCCAACTGGCGGCCCCGGGGCCGGATCCGGCCCCGTAGCCTGTTGGACACGGCCCCACCTATGCCCTCAGCCGCCATTTTTAAATTTTTTTTAAAAAAATCGATTTTTAAAAAAAAAATGGCGGCCGAGGGGGAGGCGGGGCAGGGAGGAGGAAGAGAGCTAGCTCCTCCTTTTCGGCGCCCCCCCTCCCTACCTAGGAAGGGAGGGGCGCCGAAAAAGGCAGAAGGCGGCAGCGGCAGCGCGTCACAGGCCTGGCGTGACGCGCTGCCCCTTGGCACCACCTACTCCTCCTTTTCGGCTCCCCCCCCCTTCCTAGGCCGGGGGAGCCGCCGAAAAAGGGCAGAAGGCGGCGCCAACGGCAGCGCGTCACAGGCCTGGCGTGACGCGCTGCTCTTGGCACCGCCTACTCCGGCGGCTCCCCGGCCTAGGAAGGGGAGGGCGCGAAAAGGAGGAGTAGGGTACCAAGAGCAGCGCGTCACGCCAGGCCTGTGACGCGCTGCTCTTGGCGCCGCCTACTCCTCTTTTTCGGCGGCTTTAGGAGGGGCGGGGCCTGGGCTGGGGGCGGGGCCTGGGGGCGTGGCCTGGGGCGGGGTCAAGCGGCCCCGCAGGTCATCAGTGACCTCTTATCTGGCCCTGGACCCGCCAGAAGTTGGACAGCCCTGGTATAGAGCTTTAAAGGCCAAAACCAGCACTTTGAATTGAGCCCAGAAGTGGACAGGCAGCCAGTGGAGCTGACACAACAGGGGGGGGGGGGGGTATGCTCCCTGTATGTCGCTCCCGTTAGTAGTCTGGCTGCCGCCCGTTGGACTAAATGCAATTTCCGAACTGTCTTCAAAGGCAGCCCCACTTAGAGTGCGTTGCAGTAATCTATTCAGGATGTGACCAGAGCGTGGACCACCATAGCCAGATCAGACTTCCCAAGGTACGGGCGCAGTTGGCGCATGAGTCTTAACTGTGCAAAAGCTCCCCTGGCCACCGCCCAGACATCTGGGGTTCAGGCTCAGCGATGAGTCCAGGATCACTCCCAAGCTGCGAACCTGCGCCTTCAGGGGGAGTGCCACCCCTTCCATCCAACACAGGCTGTAACCCTATGCCCTGTTCGGCCTTACGACTGACCAGGAGGGCCTCTGTCTTGTCTGGATTAAGTTTCAATTTGCTAGCCCTCACCCAGTCCGACACAGCAGCCAAGCACCGGTTCAAAGCCTGGACAGCATCCTTAGTAGCAGCTGGGAAGTAGTGACAGAGCTGGACATCATCTGCGTACAGGTGACACCGCACCCCCAAACTCCGGATGATCTCCCCCAACGGCTTCATGTAGATGTTAAATAACATCGGGGACAGTACTGAACCCTGAGGGACTCCACAGGACAACGGCTGTGGAGCCGAACAAAGGTCACCCAGTAACACCTTCTGGGTACGACCCTCCAGAAAGGATTACTCTTACTTGACTTCAGACTCATCCTGTCCTTGAGGATTGCAATGATTTGGTGCAGTGCCATTCAACCCAGACCAAGAAGAAGTATGGGTCACTGTGGGCTTATTCATAAAACCTATATGGAACATTGGCTGGATTGACAAGAATTCTCGTATGATTGACATGAGCTGCCCGAGTGCTTATGCTTCCAATGTGCCTTTGATGAAAATTAAATGTATGCAATACATCGTTTAAATATATTTAATATATTATTTATTATGTATTATTATTTATTATTTTTATAATATATTTACAATATTATTTTTAAAATATTTCATTTATGATTATTGTATTTTATTATATATTATTTTATTACTTTATTATTATTTATTTATTTTATGTCTTTATATATATATTTAAATGCTTGAAATGTATTTAATATAATTTATTAATTTGTTATATTACTTTATTAATTTAATATTATCTCTATATTTATTATTAATTATAATAATAAATTTGTAAACAGAGGCTGGACGGCCATCTGTCGGGAGTGCTTTGAACGCAGTCGTCCTGCTTCTTGGCAGAATGGGGTTGGACTGGATGGCCCACGAGGTCTCTTCCAACTCTATGATTCTATCTATGATTCTATTCTATGATTCCAGAGTTGTGCTGGTGGGCTGGGTGGTCATCTCTGGGGAGGGATTAGACTGTGTATTCAAAGAACGGGGTGGACTGGATGGCCTTCGGGGTTCCCTTCTGGTTCCATGTCTCCCCGATGTCCTCCACGAAATGTCAACAGGAGGCGAGGCCCCCGAAGAAGTCCACCACCTCGGAGTCTGTTGAATGCGGCCTATTCGGCAGCTGCACACGCACACACACACACCGTGCTATAAATCCCCTGAACGCGTCTAGAGACTGTCTCACCTTGGACCTTTGATATTAGAAAGGTTCACGGCGCAGGGGGTGGGGCGCTTCCTGGACCGCTTTGTGAGAAGACGCCAAAGGCACAACCAAACCCAGTATTTACAGTTGGTCGTGGGAGTTTTGTATGCCAAATTTGGTTCAATCCCATCGTTGGTGGAGTTTAGAATGCTCTTTGATTGTAGAACTATAAATCCCAGCAACTACAACTCCCAAATGTCAAGGTCTATTTCTCCCAAACTCCACCATTTGGGCATATTGAGTATCCGTGCCAGGTTTGTTCGAGATCCATCGTTGTTTGAGTCCACAGTGCTCTCTGGGTGTAGGTGAACTACATCTCCCAAACTCAAGGTCAATTCCCTCCAAACCCTTCCACTATTTTCTAACGGTCATGGGAATTCTGTGTGCCACGTTTGGGTCAATTCCATCATTGGCGGGGTTCAGAACGCTCTTTAAATATAGGTGAACTATAAATCCCAGCAACTACAACTCCCAAATGTCAAGGTCTATTTTCCTCAAACTCCACCAGTGTTCCCATTTGGGCATATTGAGTATCCGTGATAAGTTTGGGCCAACATTTGTTAGTTGTAGGTACTGGGATCTATAGTTCACCTGCAATGAAAGAGCGCTTTGCACATCATTGATGATGGAACTGGACCCAACTTGGCACACAGAATTTTTATTTCTAGAGATGGCCTTAGGAACCCCTTTGGCAGAGAAGGATGAAGATCTCTCCGCCCACCAAAAGCCTTCCTCTGCTGTGATTGGCTGGCCTCTCAGCCAAGGGGAGGGCTGTTTCTGAGGCTCCAAGCACAGAGGGGAGAGAAGGCGTGCTTGGCGCGCATGTGCGGGTGAGGGAGAGCGTGCGGGGCTGGAGGGAGGCTCACCCCAGCGAGTCCTTCAAGGCATGAGAATCTGTATAGGAAGTTTGGCCCAATTCTATCATTGGTAGGCTTCAGAATACTCTTTGATTGTAGGCGAACTATAAATACCAGCAGTTACAACTCCCAAATGTCAATGTCTATTTTCCCCAAACTCCATCAGTGTTCACATGTGGGCATATTGAGTATTCGTGCTGAGTTTGGTCCAGATCCATCATTTTTTGAGTCTACAGTGCTCTCTGGATGTAGGTGAACTACAACTCCCAAACTCAAGATCAATGTCCACGAAACACTTCCAATATTTTCTCTTGCTCACGGGAGTTCTGTGTGCCAAGTTTGGTTCAATTCCATTGTTGTTGGGAGTTCAGAATGCTCTTTGATTGTAGGTAAACTATAAATCCCAGTAACTACAACTCCCAAATGTCAAGGTCTATTTTCCCCAAATGGTGATGAATCTGCACTGAACTCCACCAGTGTTTACATTTGGGCATATTGAGTATTCACGCCGAGTTTGGTCCACATCCATCGTTTTTTGAGTCAACGGTGCTCTCTGGATGTAGGTGAACTACAACTTCCAAACTCAAGGTCAATGTCCATGAAACCCTTCCAATATTTTCTCTTGCTCACGGGAGTTCTGTGTGCCAAGTTTGGTTCAATTCCATTGTTGTTGGGAGTTCAGAATGCTCTTTGATTGTATGTGAACTATGAATCCCAGCAAGTACAACTCCCAAATGTCAAGGTCTATTTTCCTCAAGTGGTGATGGATCTGCACTGAACTCCACCAGTGTTTACATTTGGGCATATTGAGTATTCATGCCGGGTTTGGTCCAGATCCAACTCATCTAAGTGTGTTTAGTGGTGGTCTGAATTCAATATAACATCATGACAAGAACGTATTGCCATTTAGGGCTGACGAAATCCACTGTGTACCTTTAAGGAGCCAAAAATTAATAATATGCAAATAATGATCATATATATATATATATATATGAAAATGCAAAGGAATGCTATGTTGAAACTGCTCTAATATGTGGCTCAAACTGCATTGAACGGCACTGGATCAATGCTATGGGATGCTGGGTGTTGTAGTTTCCCAAAGTCTTGGGCCCTCCCTGCCAAAGAAGCTTGCATGGCTCAATGCTTTGGGAGCCTTGGGAGTTATAGTTTCCCAAGGACCCTGGGCAAACAATACCTCTCTACCTCCCCTCCGTGGCTCTACAGGATCCTGGGAGCGGCAGTTTCCCAAGGTCTCTACAGCTCCCACCCTCCTGTCTGTGGCTCCATGCAATAGGATCTCGGGAGTTGTAGTCTCCCAAAGCCTTGGGCAGCCCCTGCCAAAGAGGCTTGGCCCCTGGGCAAACTACTGCTCCCAACCTCCTCTCCATTGCTTGATGCAATGGGATCCCGGGAGCTGTAGTTTCCCAAGGTCTCGGCAGACTACAGCTGCCAACCTCCCCACCCCCCTCAACAGCCTAATGCTATGGGAGTTAGTTTCCCAAGATCCCGGCCCTTCCCTGCCAAAGAGGCAAACTACAGCTCCCACTCTCCTCCCCGCGCAGGGCATGGGAACAGACGACGACACGCTCATCCGCCTGATGGTGTCCCGCTGCGAGATCGACATGATGGACACCAAGGCGGACTTCAAGCGGATGTACGGGAAGTCCCTCTACTCCTTCCTCAAGGTCAGCGGCCCTTCGCCTCGCCTTTCGTTCCCCAGCATCATGGGTATCTGTATGGCAAGAGGGCTGGGCTGGGTGGCCTCTGGGGGTCCCTTCCGACTCTAGAACTGTGATGCCCATCTCTCGCTTTTTCAGGGAGACACTACTTCCGGAGACGACGGAAAGGTTTTGCTCCACCTTTGCAGAGGGGACGACTAAAACTCTTTTGCTACCAGTAGTAAAGTAGCTTCAGATAATAGCATTTCTATATCAAACCGAAGGAATGAATGGCAGCTTGGTATGCAATATACACACACAATAGAAGAGGGGATCCGTGAGCGGTAGGAATCCTCTCGAGCAGTTCCCGTCTGTGTCGTTCCTCATTCTGCCTGCCATTCAAGAAGTGCTTTTTGGGGTGAAAAATAGAGGAATCGGAGGCTTGCTTAGCTTCGTGGCCTGGGATTCCTAGTTTGCAAACAGCCTCATTTGCATACACTGCGGGTCCCAATTGTGCCTTTCCTAGCACACAACGGAAGTGGGACTCGGGTGGATTTGGCCTTAAACACACCGCCATCATTTCCATGGCCTTCCAGTTCAATGGTGGGGGGGCGGCCAGGCGCCGTTGAGGCTTCAATGCCACGTCTATAGGGTCAGGTTTCGCTTCCCAAACATGAAATTGGCTTCGGGTTCAAACTGGACTTGAGACGCAAGATTTGTCCTATTCACTGCGACGGCCATTGGAAAGCGCGACTTAAACCTGGAAGCATTCCCCATCGGAAGGAAGGAAAGAAAGAAAGAGAAAGGGAAGGAAATGGGAAGGGAGGAAGGGGTAGAAGAAAGAAAAAGAGGGGAAGGAAAGGAAGGAAGAGAAAGGAAGGAAGGAGAAGGATAGAGGAAAGAAAAAGGGCAGAATGAAAGAAGAGGAAGGAAAGAAGAAAAAAGAAGGGAGGAAAGGTATGAGATGAGGGAGGGAGGGAAGGAAGGGAAAAGAAAAGAGGGATAGAAGAAAAAGAGGGGAAGGGAGGAAGGAGAAAGAAGGAAGAAGGGAGGGATAGAAGAAAGAAAAATGGGGAAGGGAGGGAGAAGGAGAAAGGAAAGAAGGAAAGAGAAGGGGAAAGAGAAGGGAGGGAGGAAGAGAAAGAAGGGAAAAGGAAGGAAAGAAGAGAAAGAAAAGGAGGAAAGGTATGAGATGGATAGAGGGAGGAAAAGAAGGGAGGAAAAGGGAAGGGAAGGGAAAAGGAAAGGAGAAGAGAGGGAGCTGTGGGGGAAAGAAAAAGAGGAAGGGAAGAAGAAGGAGGAAGGAAGGAAGGAAGGAAGGAGGAAAGAAAGAGTAAGAGAGAGAGAGACAGAGACAGAGAAAGAGGAAGAAAAGAAGAGAAAGGAAGGGGGAAAGGTATAAGATGAGGAACAAAGGGAGGGAAGGAAAGAAAAAGAGAATGGGAAGGACGGAAAGAAAGGGAAGGAAATGGGAAGCGAGGGAGGGGTAGAGGAAAGAAAGAGAAGGGAGGAAGAAGAAAGGAAGGAAGAGAAATGAAGGAAAGAAAAAGAAGGGAGGGAAGGGAGGAAGAAGGAAAAAAGGAAGAAGGGAAAGGAAAGAAAGAATTTCAGAGGAAATGCATAAGCATCTATGCCAACGGTTACTCAAAAGCATTCTCCGTCCGACTGCCACTTCGGAGGGGTTGAGATCCACTCTCTCCCTTCAACTCCAAGACGACTCTCTGCGTACGTCCAGCGAACAAAGCCCTAGGTCCGGACAAGATCTTTTCCCCAAAGAATTGGGCCCAGGCCACAAAAGCCGATGCGGCAGACTCCTCTCCTGCCTTCTCTGGAATGAACCTTCCAGGACCCTTTGGGGCGATCTGGGGCGTGAACGGGTCGAAAGGCGCAAAGACAAAGGCGTTTAGGGGCGCCCCTTGCCTTGGACAAAGCAGGAGGGCCACCGTCACCCTGAACCTCACAAACAGAGCCCGAGTCCATGGCGCACACCTACATTTATTGACTGAAGGCAGCGTGAGGACAGAAAGGTTTTATGAAATGGAGACACGCCGCTCCTTTTGAACCCAAACCCAGGTTGCTTCGCATCCAAGACGCCCGGGTGCTGCGAAGACGCCTTCCCCTTTCGTAGCAACCACTCCCTGCTGGGATGAACTGGTCCCCAGTGGACCTCTTCTCCTTGGGAGCTGGGGTCCCCAATAAATAAAGGCAAAGGCATCTCTTGGGGAAAGTATTTTTGCAGCAAAGGAGAGAGAGAGGCTCATTTCTTTGGCGTGGGTCTAGCGTAGGAGGAGCCTGCGTTTCTTTGGCGCGGGTCTGGCACAAAAGGGTCGTAGGTCCATTTGGGGAAGACCCGCTTGTACAGGCTCATGAATACGGTGTCGTCTGGCCTCAGCTTCCAGTTAAACTCGCATTTCATGTGGCCGTGGTTCCCTGTCAGGAAGAGAGGGAGAGAGAGAGAGAGGCACTTGTGACAAAGGAAGGAAGGGGATTCTATTACTGGGTCTGAGGCTGGCGTCCTCAAGGTCAAATGTCAACTAGGCACTTTTAATTACAAAAACGTGAGTCAAGCACTGAAAGCGTTACATGGAGGCACCGGCTCAGCAAAAGCTGCCGTTCAACTATAAGCAGGTTGGCCTGTAGCTTAGTAGCCCTCAGTCTGTGAGAGGTCTCTGTGGGGGAAGGGCCTCAGTGTGTTAGGTAGGCCTCAGTATGAGAGGCCTCAGTGTTAGTTTGCCTCAGTGGGAGGAAGGCCTCAGTGGGAGAAGGCCTCAGTGGGAGAAAGGCCTCAGTGGGACATAGGCCTCAGTTCTGAGAGAGCCCTCAGTGTGAGAAGACCTCAGTGGGAGGAAGGCCTCAGTGGGAGTTAGTAGGCCTGGGGTGTGAGAAGCTCCGGCGAGAGAAGCCCCAGGTCGAAGGCCATCCTATGTGAAGGCTGCTGTGTGTAAAAGGCTCCTGTGTGTAGTTCCTGTGTAACTTCGGCGTGAGAGGAGGCCCTGTGAGATCGAAGCTCTTTATCTGCACGAGAAGGAAGCCCAGTGCGGAAGCAAAGAAGGAAGTCTAAAGAGCGTTGTGTTATGGAAACCTTGTTTTTGTCAACAGTGCAACCCTATTTACAGCCAAAGAAAAGCCTCCCAAGGACCAGAGGACACCGGTCTCCATGTCTTTGTCCTTTTCATCACTTTGGGCTGCTGGGTGCCGAGGAGTCACGCTGCTGCGAATACGTTACTCTGCTGTGCATTCATGGGGAGGGGCTTTCGTTCATAAGCCCGACATCCGGGGCCTAAAGGTTATTATTTATTTGAAACTGGTCTACCCCGGCCGGCCTTCTCGCCTCCGAAGAGGGACTCCGACCGGCAAACAGCCAGGAGTCCATGCTAGCATTTAAAATCTAAAAACATCATAAGTTTACAACAAAATTCACAATAAAATACAATACAATAAATACATTTAAAAGGCCTTTCGCCAAAGTAAAATCAAGTCCAACTTGATCCATCTATTCCCGATCTCCTCCTTCATTCTGCGAAGGCCTCATTGCACGGCCACGTTTTCACCCGCTTCCCAAAAGTCAGGAGGGAGGGAGGGAGGGGGCGGACCTGATTTCATTTGGGAGGGAATGCCACAGCCGGGGAGGGGGCCACCACAGGAAAGGCCCTGCCCCTCGTCCCCACCAGGCGCGCCTGCGAAGGTGGTGGGACCGAGAGCAGGGCCTCTCCAGACGATCTTAGCACTCTTGAGGGTTCAAAGGGGAGGATATGTTCGGACAGGTGAACTGGGCCGGAACCGTATAGGGTTTTGTAGGTCAACACCAGCACTTTGAATTGTGCTCGGAAGCTAATAACCAAACATCGTGACCTAAGGAGGCGCTCGTCCTGTTCGTCTGTGTGCCAGATCTGCAAGGAATGCAGCTTCTGAACCCCTGCCTCTTTCCAAGAAGGGTGGTGAGCATGAGTGTTGAATGTGAGTGAGTGAGACTGGCTGTTGGGAATGGTGGGAGTTGAAGTCCAAAATACCTGGAGGGAGGGAGGGAGGGAGGGAGGGAGGGAGGGCTCATGCCTGGTGTATATGTATCAAAGACCCCGCCCCAACCTGCCCCCAGACCTGGCCCGCTTACCCAGAGGCTCCATGATGTGCCCTCGCCTCTCCCGTTCGGTGCGCAGCTCCACCGGCTTGAACCACGTCACGTCCTCTGCAAGGCAAGAATACAAAGGAGTCGCCTCACTGGGTGTCGCACGCCCCGTCCCCGTTTGTGTACAGCTCAGAATACAGCCAGGCCTCTGCATTGGCTGCCATAGATTCAAAGGGTCCTAGAGTTAGAAGAGACTCCAAGGGCCATGCGGCCCAACCCCGTCCGAAGCAGGAAGGCTTCCGTATTGGGCATGGGACGGAGACCGTGCTTGTCGCCATTACAGACCAACTTCGCCGCCAGCTGGACCAGGGTGGATCAGCACTGCTTGTCTTGTTAGATCTGACAGCAGCGTTCGACACTGTAGATCACGCACTATTGACCCACCGTTTAGCCGCTTCCGGGGTTGGGGGGACTGCCCTTAAATGGGTGGCCTCCTTCCTCCGGGACCGGGGACAACGTGTGGAGGGGGGTGGGGAGGTCTCCGGGAGACTCCCACTTAACTGTGGGGTCCCCCAGGGGGCCATCCTCTCCCCCTTATTATTCAACGTTTACATGCGCCCCCTGGCCCAGCTGGCCTGCGACTTTGGTCTGGAGTGTTATCAGTACGCTGACGACACCCAGCTTCTGCTGAGAATGGACGGCAGGCCGGACTCCGTACCCGATTGTTTCCATCTATGCCTCGAAGCCGTGACTGGTTGGCTGCGTGCCAGCCGGCTGAAGGTGAATCCATCGAAGACGGAGATCCTGTGGCCTGGTCGGCCTGGGCTGGGTGGGTGCCGGTTGCCTACCCTGGATGGCGAGCAGCTTAACCCATCGCCATCGGTTAAGAGCTTGGGAGTTCTGCTAGACTCCTAGCTGACCATGGAGGCTCAGGTCTCCGTGGTCAGCAGGACGTCATTCTATCACCTCCGACAGGCTAGGCGACTGGCACCCTACCTGTCCAGGAACGACCTGGCCACGGTAATCCAAGCGACGGTCATCTCGAGTCTAGACTACTGTAATGCCCTCTACGTTGGCCTTCCCCTGTCGACAATCCGGAAACTCAAATTAGTGCAGAATGCGCCGCTCGCTTGCTGGCAGGAGTGCCGGTGAGGGAGCACATCACACCTATCCTCCGGCAACTGCACTGGCTTCCTATCGAGTACCGAATTGCCTTCAAGGTGTTGGTTTTGACCTTCAAGGCCTTGCACGGCCTAGGGCCTGCGTACCTGAGGGACCGCCCTTACCCCTACCCACGTTCCCCGAGATCACTGCGCTCAGATGAACAGAATCTGTGGTTAGTTCCATCAGTCCGCTCCTGCCACCTATCGACGACCAGACAAAGGACCTTTTCTGTAGCGGCACCGGTGCTCTGGAACGCCCTCCCGGACAGTACCCGAGCTATCTCGGAACTGGCCCCGTTCCGGAGGGCCTGTAAGACGGCCCTTTTTGGCTTAGCCTTTAACTAGGCACACCGGACCAAGAACTATGCCATATGTCCTCTCATCCCATACATGACGATGTAATATGTTTTTAATGTGGTTTTATGTTTTATGTTTCATTAACTGTAGGGTCGCATGTCGACATGTTGTGACATGTTGCCCGTGTATCTTTCTGTTATCCGCCCCGAGCCTCCTGGGAGGAGCGGAATACAAAAGTGAACAATAAATAAATAAATAAATAAACTCTCCCAACAGATGGACATCCGTCCTCTGTTTAAAGACTGGGAGATACAATAGCTAGCTAGGTAGATAGATCAACTCTTCCATAAGTGGATTCCCCTCCCTCCCTCCCTCCCTCCCTTCCTTCCGAGGGCAGATCCCTCCCACTCCCTGTTGTCTCAGCCCCATTCTTAACTAGGAGTCATTTGTAAATTGGATGTTTGTAACCTGGGGACAGTCTGCACTGGATTGGGTGGGGTCAAGGGTCTCCCCCGCAACACAAAGACTACCTCTGTTGAAGAACATGAAGCGCACGACGGCCATCTTGCCGTCGATCTTGAACGGCTGACCGCTAAGCACGATCCACTTGATGACCAGCCGGTTGGGGTCGACGCTGAGCAGGGAGCCGTTGGCCACGAGGTGGTGGGCCCCTAAAGGGAAACACCGCTGGGTCAAGGCCAGTGCTGACCACAAACCCCTGTGACCGTGTGGCCCTGGTGTCCATAGGGAACCACAGATAACACTAGGAATCATGATCTCTGTCCCTGGGTGATAAATGCCGTCTCCTGATTGGTTCGATCAAAGGCACAAGGGGAAAGCTTGCTAGACTGCACAGGCTTTGTGTCTATGGGAGGGGAATCTTGCAGCGACACATTTTGCAATAGTATTCCAATGAATATCTCATCGTCGAGTCTCAACCCATTCAACATAGTTTGTGACACAAAAACGAAGTTTCCGGAGTACAACAACTCCTTTCAGAGTAAGGACCGCACCATTAAACATTTGTTGTAAGTCAGATGTTTGTAACTCTGGGATTGCCTGTACAGGGTTCCCTTGTTACTTCGCGGTTCACTTCTCGCGGACTCGCTATTCCACGGGGGAGTTACTTATTTAAAAATTTTACCTAACGAGGGAAGACTGTAGCAAGGAGGGAAGAAGAGCCGCCCCCTCCCTCGCCCCGGGTACCTTCCTCTTCCTCCTCATGGCCGCCTGGGCCCCGCGCCTCAATCGCCAGGCCTTATTTATTTACGCCATTTATACGCCGCCCTTCTTACCCCGAAGGGGACTCAGAGCGGCTTACAAGATATATATACAAACAATATATTATATCAATAGCCTAGCACAATATCCGTATTATATATTACTATATTGTACTATACCATTATACTGTAATATTATTAGTAATATTACATATAATATATATAATTATAATATCATATTATATTATTACATTATAATATAAATAATATCTATATGTATATATACACACGCACACACAATATATTCTTTTATATTATATTATTAGCATAACACAGGAGACAAAATGGAACTAAGCAGCAGTGGCGACGAGGAGCAGGAAGTCGAAAGTGAAGAGGGCGAGGAGGCGGTCTTTCCCCCTCCTCGCCATCTTCCTGTTCCTTGTTGCCATCTGGGCCCCTTGCCAGGACCACCCACGCTGCCTGGGCCCTGCCACACGCCTGCTGCCTCCTCAATCGCAAGGCTCAAGTGGCACCAAAAGGCCCCGGCGGCGATTAGGAGGAGGAAGGTAAAGAGGGTGATGAGGGGAGAGGGCGTCCCTACTTTGCAGTTTTTCACTTATCGTGGGTGGTCCTGGAACGTAACCCCTGCGATAAGTGAGGGACCGCTGTTCCTACACTCAAAACCCACAGCCACACAACCAACGGGCAGCTAGGCCTTTGGATTCTCGCAACCCAGAGCCTGCCGCAGAGAACAAGCCCAAACTCACCCCCTCTCTCCTGTTTGAAGAGCAGCACAGAAGCCGGAGGGAAGGTGATGGGTCCGTAGATGGTGGCCACGATGGCGCCATAGGAGGGAATGCCATACATCATCTTGTGCTTGTCTCCTAAGGGAGAAAAGAGCCTGTTTTTAGAGTCACGTTGTATTCGTGGAGGAGGATCTGTATACAGAGGATGGAAACCCTGTAGAACAAAAAGAAATTCAGAATTGGATTGGGTCAGGAATTGTGGGAGTTGAAGTCCAAAACCTCTGGAGGGATGGCCCAAGTTGGCCCACGCCTATTTTAGATCAAGAAAGCCCGTCTCTCCCACCTTTGGTGTGGTCCGAGTAGATCGGAGAGGCCCGGAAGCACCGGAACCCACAGTGGATGATCACTTCCTCCTTGGAGCGGACGGGTACTCTGTAGCCACGACAGCGCCTCACTACGAGGTTCAGCACAGACATCTGCAGGCCACCAAGGGAAAAGCGTGAGGGTCAGGAGCACTTGGGACCCGCCTACAAGGGCACTCCCTCCACCCCCAACTTCCAAAGGGTCACCCACAGGCACAAACAAGTTCCAATACCGTGGTGGAAAACTACAGCGGCCGGCTTCCAGGCCCAAGAGGGTTTCTGCCCAGGGCTCTTTCAAAAGCACACCGTGCTAATGTTGGGGCTCGGGCAGGGGATTTTCCTGATCTTTCATATCATGAGAGCATGGATGGGTTTCAAAGGGAAGCGTCTGCCGGTGATCAGAGGGAATTGTAGGCCGAGAAGCTATTGTTTGGGATTCCAACGCTCGCTCCCAAGTAACAGAAGATTTCAGTTCCCTTGAGAAATGACCTTCAGCCAAGTTCTTCTGCAGATAAGCCAGATTAGGTTTGAGAATGGAGTGAGCGGAAGGTCAGTAAGCATTCTGAGAGAATCTGTGAGAACTCCTTGAAGCCCAGGTGCATTCGGCATGATTTCATGGCCTCTTGGTTCGGCTTAAATTAAAGTGGTGTTTACTCTGTGTCTCTCAAAGGGCACAACGGTGTTTACAGATGGTGTCCATATGTCTTATCTCTCCATTTCATGATTGCAGTTTCCTGGTTTGCCTATGTACCTAGAAGGGGCAGCGCGTCCCCCTCAGACTTACCTTCTCTTCGTAGGGAAGCAATGCGAAGAGCACTAAGGGACTCCTGTGTTGGAAGCTCTCCATGACGGAGAGGGGCACATTGCAAAGGTGGAGAGTGACGTACCACCCGACCTGAGGAAAGTCCGAATGACAGAAGCAATGAGCAAGGAGAGCTTGCCAATAGGTATCACATGCTATAAGGAAATTTGGCAACATATAACACCAGGGAAGACGTGAGCATGCAATAAAACCCATCTTTGCATGCAAAAAACGGCTTTGGTTCTGCTGCAAAACCCATCCGAGCCCTTTGTTTGCATCTCTCTTTGGGTTGCCTGAGGTTACTAAAAGTGGCCCACTAGCATATAGAGTGTTCCCTCACTACTTCGCAGTTCACTTTTAGTGGACTCGCTGTTTTGCGGTTTTCAAGAAATAGTAATTTAAAATATATATTGCAGTATTTTCGCTGTTTGGCGGGTTTCTGCCGCCGCCGCCACTCTCCGAGGCGCTTCCCCTCCTCAGTCCTCCCCTCCTCCCTCAAGCCTTGAAGGGCCTTTCCTTCACTTTATTTTAAGTTTATAAAGACTTAAAATGCTGTATAACTACTAAAATAATGTCTAAATATTAAAATAAATAGAGCCTCCCTACCTCGCGGTTTTTCACCTATTGCGGGAGGTCCTGGAAGGTAACCCCCGCAACAAGTGAGGGAACACTGTACTACCCTCTTTCCCCGACAATAAGACCTAGTAGAGGTTTTGCTGAATTGCTAAGTATAAGGCCTCCCCTGAAAGCAAGACCTAGCAACCTTTGTTTGGAAGCCTGCTCCCCCTGGTGGCCGGAAGCTGCAATACCATCCCTGCTGTGCCAGTGGTCCAGGAACTGGTGTGTGTGGGAGATCCTGGCAGTCTCCAGGCAGTGTGTGGGACATCCAGGGACTTGGCAGCCCTCATTTTCTTGTGGCCCAATGTGCGAGGACCAGCATATTTATGAGATACTGACCACTACTGTAAGGCACCCCTGAAAATACTCCTTTCATACAATTCCATTCAAACCACACGTCCTATTTATCCATCAGACCTGGAGGGGGTGGGAAACGTTTGCCCATGCCTCTGCTAGAAAACCAGGACACTGGAGTTGCCGAAAAAGGGGCAAACGGAGACAACGGCGTGGCCTCACCTCGGCTCCTTCCCCTTCCTCTTCCTCCATCTGCCGGAAGACGTGTTTCCTGGACCGGGAGAAGTCTCTGAACTGGAAGATCCGGGCGTACTCCATGGGCAGGTTCTCCTTGGGGTCCCACGGCGAGGTCACGAAGCTCTTCAGCCCTCTGTACTTCTGGTACCTGCCAGCCAAAGAGGCATTACTCCTAAAGCCAAGGGGCTCCCTATTCCCTTTCACCCAACCCCACAAACCAGCCATAGAAAAGGCATTCTTGCAAGGGGCTCTCTTTCCTCCCATCGTCACCTGGGCATCAAGGTCTAGGCCTATTTTGGCATTATAACAACAATAATAATAATAGATGTTGCAATCCCAGGTGACAGCAGGATTGAAGAGAAACAACTGGAAAAGCTGACACGATCCCAGGATTTAAAGATTGCACTGCAAAGACTCTGGCACACTGGGCGCAGCGCCTAAACCCCTTGGCCTGCACTTAAAACACAATTGGCGCTGACAAAATGACCACCTGCCAGCTGCAAAAGGCCACCTTACGGGAAGATCCGGGCATCGTCCACCTTACTGGGACCTGCACGCGTTATTCGCCGATACAAGACACAGTCCTAGGCACTTGGGAAGTGTGATCTAATACAGGGCTGTCCAACTGCCGGCCCTCCGGGTGTTTTGGACTTCAAATCCCAGAAATCCTAACAGCTGGTAAACTGGCTAGGATTCCTGGGAGTTGAAGTCCAAAACCCCTGGAGGGCCGGCAGTTGGACAGCCCTGATCTAATACATCAGCCAGCAGAGTGATCTTGTTTGCTGTGGACTCATCTTGTTGCGTTTCATATAATAATAATAATAATTATTATTATTATTATTATATGAAACGCAACAAGATTATTATTATTATTATTTTACCCCACGGCCATCTCCGTGAAGGGACTCGGAGCAGCTTACAGAAGGCACAAAGTGAATTAACTTGTATCTTGTTTTGCAACACGAACACATTATCTTACAATGTATATGCTATTCCTGTATAGATAGTGCACACAACCTATATTTTGGAAGGTAGGATGGATGAATGGATGGAAGGAAGGGAGGGAGGGAGGGAGGAAGGAGAAAGGGAGGATAACAGGAAGGGAGGGAGGGGAGGATACAAAGAGGGAAGGAAGGTTGGATGCATGGATGGAAGGGAATACTATTTCATTTTCTCCTTCTTTCTTTGCCTCTTTCCTGCTTTTCCTCCCCTTTTTCCTTCCTTCCGTACCTCTTTCTTTCCTTCCTATTACTATTACTGTTGTTGCTGTTGTAATTAAGCAGACCTCCTCATTACTTAATTTTCCATACCACCAGACTACGCCACAGCAATGCGTGGCGGGGAACAGCTAGTTATTATTATTATCGTTCCCAAAGGGGACTCAACGTGGCTTGACACAAAAGCATGAGCACAGAATTTAAAGTTTACTCGCCCTTCCTAGTGGGGATCTCTTACCGAACACGTGCCGCCACGATCGGAGGGGTTAACACCTCATCGAAGGACCTATCCCACATCCGCTCCAGCCAGAACTTCTTCAGTTTCGCTTCCTCCTCTTCCTCCATCGCCTCCTCTTCCTCCTCTTCCTCCTCGGCCCCTGGAAGCATCATGGTCTCACACTCTTCTTCCTCTTCTTCCGTGCTGTTTGCCCCCTCCTCGCTGCTATCATCCTGATCCTCATCGCTTGGCCCCTCCGTGCTGCTCTCATACTGGTGATTGAGGGAAAAAAATGCTTTGGAGAGGCTGGAAGAGCAATCCAGCACCAGCTCCCTATCGATGGGGACATGTTCTGGCATTTCCCGTGGATATGTGAAGCCATGGAAGACAGTAAACCCTATAGGAATGGAAGGAGCAAGAATACTATGCAGTTGCACAAAAGGACCCAGAAAAAGCCTTGAAATGACATACGGCCAAAGGTATGGAAACCACGAGTGCTTCTGACTTCCGGTTGGTGACTGCATGGTGGTGGGCGTGTTCTCCTGGGGCTCCAGAGAACAGCCGGGATAAGGTGGCCAGGGAGGTGTTAAACCCCTTGCTCCTAAAGACGGACTGGGGTCGGGAGGGGAGGCCCTCATAGTGCAATCGGCCGACGGTGCTAAGGGGCTACCCCCTCAAGGAGTAGCCACAAAGCGCCCGGCAAGGGTGCACAGCGGGGAAGGCTGAATCTACGGCAAAGAGGCAAGCTGTCGTTGCTTCTATACCCCACCGGTCACCAGCTTTGCCGCAGGAAAACAATGATAAGAAGAAGAAGAAGAAGAAGAGTCAAAGATCTGTAAGACCTAAAAGATCTTAAACAAGGATCGTGGGCAGCTGAGATTTTACCAAGCTGGTGAGTAGACTCTTAATTTGGATACAAGGCACGGTAGAGGTGATGAAACAGAGGAGTCAAGGCAAGGAGCATCAGTTATAAGGACATTACAGAGTCTCAAGTACAGAGCACAGAGTATCAAGTACAGAGCGCAGTTACCGGGTAGAGCAAAGCTCCCTCCCCAAAGAATTCATCCATTTCACAACTAGAAATAACAAATAAAACAGGGGGGCAGCAAGTTCGTGTTTAAATTGTCAATGTGTCGCCGTTGGTTTGGGTCCCTTCTGTTCCTCTGGCAAGCTGTTTCCGTTTCCAGTCTTGCCCTTACTTTGCTTGGCTCCTGCCCTTCTTGCGTCACTTCCTCTTTTAACTCCTCTCCTCCTTCCCCCGGAGATACCAGCGTGCTGCTCAGGTATCTCGCGAGACTCCCTCCCTGGCTGTGATTTCCGGGGAGTTGTTTACAGAGATGGCTGGAGATAGACAACACACTAGTGTCGTCAAGGTCAGAATGGCAGCTTCTTTTCCTTCTTGCCCTGCTTGCTTACTTGCTGTGGTCTGACTGTTAACTACTTAATGCTCCGAGTTCTGAAAGAAGAGCCAATAAGGGCAGACCGAAAGAACGCGGAAGTAAAAGGAAGAGCTGCGGAACTCGCGCGAGACCTCAAGAGAACATACGGGATCCTGAGGAAACCGTAGACAGGATATAGATTATATACTAAAAGTACAGAACACATAACATAACAAAATGTTTTCCAGGTGGTACTACACCCCTGAAAAGTTAGCTAAATTCTCAACAAATTGCTCCAGCCAATGTTGGAAATGTGGGAAGGAAGTAGGTACCTTTTATCACCAATGGTGGGGATGCAAAGGAGTCGAAAGATACTGGGAAAGGATGCACACATACTTACAAAGGATTCTACAAAACAAACTTCCTACTAGCACCAGAATTATGCCTACGAGGCATAACAGACAATAGCTTCAACAGTAATAATCAGGATAAAATGCTTCTCCTAGTGTGTACGGCGGCCAGACCAACTCGGGCAAAAGTATGGGAAAAAGACAAAACCCCGAGGGCAGAAGACTGGATTATCCAAATGTTGGGCATGATCCAAATGGACATCCTATCTCAAAGACTAAGAGAGACAAATAGAAAGACAGGCTGGACGGGCTTCAAGGACTTTTCCAAAGAAGAAAAAATAACATTGCTAATGGACATCACCGAGACCGGATGTAATTGACTGCAAAGGCCACCGGCCAACGAGGAACACTTAAGCAATAATTAAGGAGGCCTCTTCCTTTTTACGTCCTCCAACAAGAAACTAAACATCTCTTGGGACCACGGGAAGTCACGGCATTTCTCATCCTTTTCCCCCCTCTTTCTTTCTTTTTTCCTCTTTCTCTCTCCCTCATCTCTTTCCCGGTCTTTCGGGTCACTCTACGTTTCCTACTTCACTATACACCTATATGGTCTCCCCCACTTTCGCTGTATTGTCACTTCATGGAAATAATAAAAACTATTTTAAAAAAAGAAACCACTAATGCTTCTGAAGAGAGAGCTGAGAGAACCATGTTTACATACTTGAAAGACTGAAGGGCTGGCAAGAGGGGTCGTCATATATATATATATATATATATATATATATGTGTGTGTGTGTGTGTGTGTGTGTGTGTGTGTCTCTATATATATACAGTATATATCCTCAGACCTCACAACCTCTGAGGAGGCCTGCGCTAGATGTGGGCAAAGCATCAGGAGAGGGCTTCTGGACCATGGCCAGGCAGCCCAGGAAACTCACAGCCACCCAGTGAGTTCAGCCATGAAAACCTCCTGCAATACATGGATAGAGGAATATTTGGGTGCGTGAGGACGTGCGGTGGATTCCTTGCTGTTGATTTCCCAGGACATCTTACCTGGCTGGAGGCCTGTTTCATCAAGTCCTCCTCCTCCTCCTCCTCCTCCTCCTCCCTGGCATCCTGCCATTCTTCCTTCGGGATCCAGGCCGGCTGCTGAAGCGAATCTGCACCAAAACCACAGTCGCACAAAGCATCAAAGCCTGCCTTCCTTTCGCCAGATGAACATTATACTCCGGCCCGCTTCCAAGTTTACAAACCACTCACAGTGTGACAACCGGAAGTGAGAGAAATCTCCCCCTCAGAAGGGAAATTATCTCACGAGAGGGCTCTTCTCGTGAGGAAAAGGGGTCTCCGCCGCTTTACCCCCAATCTTTGCTTCCACAACAAGCCACATCTGTCAATACCTATTTATCACGGAGACCAAAGTGAGGCTGAATCCTCTGGACAGAGGCACAGACCGGCTTGAGCACAGCAGGTTCATCGCCAGCTGCAGTCAATCTTGCCAACTCGAAGGTTGACAGTTAGAACACAGGTCAGGGTGAGCTCCTGACCTCCAGCCCAGCTCCCTGTCCACCCAGCGCAGAGGTCGGGAACCTTTTGCACTCGGAGAGCCACGAAAGCAAAATACTTGGTGTGACGAGGCAGCTTCCAGCTGGCGTCACTTTGCGAATATTTGTTTCTTTAAAACTGCTGCCACCAATTTGTGAGGAAGAGTCGAACGCCGCTGACAGCTAGCGTCGATCTTTGTGTGGATTTGTCTTATAATCGCGCTGCCACCATATTAATTCTGGCTACCGATGTGAGGGCTTAGCTTGAGGCTTGCACTGCATCTTGAAATGGTATGACTGAGAGAGTTTTCATGAAGGAACAGCAATCAGTTTATTTTCCACAACCAGGTTCAATGCTTAGTTGGTTCCAGGCTCCAAAGAGGTGTGACACACTTGCAGTTCCAACAATGTAACACTGGGGTGTAACTTCCCCAGACACAGGTACAAGCAGTCTATTACTCCTCTGCTTCTATAGGTGCGTGACCAAATAACCCTTTAGGTTATTTACACTACTATCCAGGACAAAACCTGTCCTCTACTTGGGTTTTCCTAACCCCCACTCAGAACTGAACACTAGCAGCTCTCAAAGACAGCTGGCTGGCTTCTCACCAACCGGCAAATCCCAACTGACTTCTCTAACTGACTAAATTCAAACTGGAAATTCTAAAGACTAGCGTTAGGCTCCGCCTCCTGTTTCCGTAGCAACACATTCTCTCAGGAGGGAAACGCCTCTATTATCATAGTTAACCCTCCAGGGTCTGCCCAACATTTAACCCTATATTCCAACACAAATGCAATCATACAACCACATACTCAACAATAAAACAATACATATACTGACCTCATTACACTTGGGAATTTATTTCAGTGAGAGACATATAATATCTATAATGTATGTTAAGACTGAATTCAACTGAATGTCTTACACACGATGAGGAAAGGATTCCCCCTTTTGCAGAATGAGGGGACACTTCAGGCCTGGCTCTGCAAAAGGCACGCTCAGGACTCTGGGAAGGAAGAGAAGGCGGAAGGGAGGAAGGGAAAAGACAGACAGACAGACAGACAGAGGAAATAAAGGAGGGAGGGGGAGAGGAAGGAAGAAAAGAAGAACGAACTATGGAAAAGGAAGAAAAGAAAAGCAGGAGAGAGACAAGGAGGAGAAAAGAAAGAAGGAAATGGGAAGGGAGGAAAGGAAAGGGTGGGGAGAAGAAAGGAAAGGGAGTGAGGAAAAAGTAAAAGGAAGGAAGGAGAAAGGGGGAAGTGAAAAGAAAGGAAGGAGAAGGAAAGGAAGACTTGGGGGGAAAGAATAGAGGCGGAAGGAAGGAAGGAAGGAAGGAAGGAAGGAAGGAAGGATGAAGGAAGGGGGAGGTAGAATGGAGGAAAGAAGGAAGGGAAGAGAGGGAGGGAAAAGGAAGGAGAGAAGGAGAAGGAAAGGGTGAAGGGGAGAAAGGAAGGAAGGAAGATGAAGGAAGGAAGAGGGAGAATGGAGGAAAGAAGGAAGGGGAAAGAGGGAGGCCCGTGGCGGCTCCGCCATCCCCTGGAAAGAGGGCGCAGGGCCCTGCGTGCAGCGGGGGATGAGGAAGAGGCGGCGATGGCAGTGCGGAAGCAACAGCCACGGCGCATTTGCGTCACTCCTCCCCGCTGCATGCTGGGAAACCGATGACCGGGCTGCTCTGGAGAGCCAGATACAATCATGAAAAGAGCCACACCTGGCTCCCGAGCCATAGGTTCCCGGCCCCTGCTGTAGGATGACCACTGTGGAACCGCATTAAGCGGGGAGGTATTTTGGGTATGGGCACTTTGATCAGAAAAAGGAGGGGACGTTTACAAGCAAAGAAAGCTCTTCAGCAGGGAGATGGAGTGACGGCGCCCCCTGTGGCCAGAACCGAGCACATCCTCCAAAGGTGCCAAATGATTGGGGGACGGGACGGACCTATATACAGTAAATACCCCTATCTGTTGTCTGCTTTGTCACTGACACTACCGACTGTGTACTGTACTGCTTCTGATGCAAACGACCTCTAAAATGCAGTCTCAGCCTGAACAGATCTGGTCACAAAGTCCGTGGTCCCTTCCCACAACCTCAAACAATAGAGAGTTAACGAAAAACTGCCTGTCAAAATAGACATACAATACAGTAAGCAATCTGAATTATATACATAACAAATAACTAGTATAGGAAGCATGTTTATATCTTGGGTTGTTTGCATTTTGTTAGTATGGATCTATTGTTGTTGTACTCGGGTGTTGCATGTTTGCCTCTTGTGTCTGGAATCCGCCCGGAGTCCCTTCGGGGAGATGGAGCCCAGAGTAAGTAACACATACTGACACATAAACACAGTACGTCACAGCAAACGAGATCTAGATGCTGGAATTCGTATCACAAAATCACAAGTCGAACGTTTCCCAAGTGTCTAGGACTGCGTGATATTATTACTATTATTATTATTGTAGAAGGTTGCCATTTCCAGCCCTTAAGAACACATAGCCGGCACCCAAAGGGATACTTCAAAACCCAAGCAGTCCATAAAGAGGGAGTGGGTGCATTGTGCCAATCTCACGAGGGAAGGGGGTCTCTCCCGATAGCGGAAGGTTTGCCCAGGCCGGAGACAACGCAACGCGCAGCCCAGTCTTTTTGCAAATGGCAAGAAAGCGAGATTTCTGGCAGGGCTTCTAACCAGCTGACCTTGGGCCTCCTTCAGCTCCTCCTCCGTGGGCCAGGCCTGCTCGCCCTCCATGGGGTCCGGGACCGCTTCCGACGGGAGTGGCTCCTGTTTGCTCAGGTCAGCTTTGCTGGGCACCCTCACCTCCTCCTCCATCTCAGCTGCTCCATCCGCCAGCGCATCCTAAGGACCGAGAGAGAGAGAGAGAGACTCAACCATGGGAGAAGGCCTGGATGGAGGACAAAGAGCTGGAAGCTTACTGTGAGTGATAATTTGCTTGGTCTTCTCTTCTTCCTTAATTTCTGGATGAAAATGAGTAAAAGAGGGAAATACAAACGGTTGTCATCCACACTAGGACTCTTTTGTGTCCCTGCCTTCAGAACCGGAGGCCAAGCCACAAGGGCTCGCTTGCTCTTTATTATTATTATTATTTCATTTATTATTTTACTCTATATATTATTACATTTATTTTGCTCTATTATTATTACATCTATTATTTTCCTCTACTATTGTTATTTCATTTATTTTATTCTATTATTATTTCATTTATTATTTTACTCTTAGTATTTCATTCATTATTTTACTCTATTATTATTACATTTATTATTTTACTCTTTGTTATTACATCTATTATTTTCCTCTATTACTGTTATTTCATTTATTATTTTATTCTATTATTATTTCATTTATTATTTTACTCTTATTAATTCATTTATTATTTTACTCTATTATTTTATTCTATTTGTTATGTCATTTATTATTTTACTCTATTATTACTATTACATCTATTATTTTACTCTATTATTACTGTTATTATTATATTTCCATTATTTTACTCTATGTTTTAGTAAATTATATGACAGTTTTATGTCAGCATTCGAAAACACTTAACCTACTGGCGCCTCCATTCAGGCAGTTTTATTGGTATCTAAGCTAACTAACTGCTCCTCATTGAGGACTGCCGACTTGGGCAGTCTGGGGTTGAATTCCAACCATTTTCGCATATATGTTTTTCCCAAGAAGAGCGCACCTGATCTTCCATGCTCCTTGGTGGCCTTTTGGGGACTCGGGGTGTGAGGGCAAAGGGCTCCGTAGGGGCATCTATCTGGCTCATCAAGAAGTCCCCGTGCCCTACGATGTGCACCATGGCGTTCACATTCAGGCGCCGGCCGCGCAGGTACCCAGACACCTTCAGGGTGCCCACTGAGAAGTTCTCTCGGCCGCATGCAAACTGGACCACCTCCGCCATCAGGTGTGGACGCCGGTCTCGGAAGGCCAGGCGCCGCTGCTTCTGCCCAGCGAGGTGGCGGAGGAGCAAGGCCGACTCCTCCTCCGTGTCGAGGGCAAAGAGCCTGGCTTCGGGGAAGCTCTTCTCCATTGCTATTCTCAGCTTCTTCCGGCACTCACACTGGTTCTTCGGCAGCAGCCCAGACAGGCCCTGGACGGCGAGGCCTGGAGGGGAGAAAGAACCGGTTGGGGCCCAATGGAGCCATAAGAAAGGAAATGCCATGCCATGCCTTGCAAAAGTTTGCTTAGTAAGCCAATATACTGAAGTATTTTGCGCACTGGGAGACCTGGGTTCAAATCCCCAATAAGCATGGAAACCCATGGTGTTGCCTTCCAAAAATTAGCTTTAAAAGCCAGTGCATTACAGTCAGGGGCAGTCCTACCTATCCCGGGGGGGGGGGGTAAGCGAATATTATTTTGCCCCCCCTCCCCGTGGCTCCCGAGAGCGAGTCACGCTCTGGATCCAGTGCGCATGCGCGAATCTCCACGCATGCACACTGGCTCCAAAGCTGGAGGCGCGCTCGGGAGCCAGTGCGCATGCGTGGAGATTCGCGCATGCCCAGAAGCTCCTACAGGCGCTGTAGCGCCTGGAGCTTCTGGGCATGTGCGAAAATCTGGGCATGCACGGGCGGCGGGGGCGCGCCCCTCCCAGGTGGCGCCCTACGCAGCCGCTTACCCCGCGTATAGGTAGGACCGCCCCTGATTACAGTGTTTTGCGCATTGGGAGACCTGATTTCAAATCCCCAATCAGCCATAGAAACGCATTGCATTGCCCTGCAAGAGTTAAGCTGAGGAAGCCAGGACATCAAAGTGTTTTGGGCATTGGGAGGCCCAAGTTCGAATCCCTGGGTTGCCATAGAAAGTGTTTGGAGCGGGGTAGACCCATCATTCAAACACATGGAATAAAGATGAAAATACATTGGGAATAGAATGTAAATTTAGGATCCCTGGTGTGAAGTGGGCTGGGTAGGCCTGCCGGGAGAGATGGGCTCGCAACTGCACTTCAGATTCTCATTCATTCATTCATTCATTCATTCATGGCATTGGTAGGCCGCCCTTCTCACCCCGAAGGGGACTCAGAGCGGCTTACAAGCCACATCTACATAGAAACATACTATATTATTAGCATAGTACCAATACATCATTAATAATATCAGTATAATATAATCTTATATTGTTGCTGGGGGAGGAGCTTTGATGTTGCTCATAGAGTTAGACTTTGGGTCTCTGAAGGATAGTTTTGCCTTTCACGTCTCTAGGTTTGACTTTGGCGGGTGGGATTGCAGTTTTCCCTCCAGGAACCTCCAGGTCCCCCAGGGCGATGCGCTACGTCGACCCTCAGCCGAAACGGTCACTCTCAAGGAATTAAAAGGTTCCTCCCATGCTTAAAAAAATATAGATTGAGGTGGATAGGATGTCATTATAGAAATCAAACCATGAACGGCACGAAAGGTGTGTTCCAGGTGACGTCCAGATCTGTCACTCCCTCCCACCTGTCACCAAGGACGCTGTCCAGACTTTGAACCGGTGCTTGGCCGCTGTGTCGGACTGGATGAGGGCAGGCAAATTGAAGCTAAATCCAGACAAGACAGAGGCACTCCTGGTCAGTCGAAAGGCCGAACAGGGCATAGGGTTACAGCCTGTGTTGGATGGATGGGGTCCCACTCCCCCTGAAGACGCAGGTTCGCAGCCTGGGAGTGACCCTGGACTCAGCGCTGAGCCTGGAGCCCCAGGTCTCAGCGGTGGCCGGGGGAGCTTTTGCACAGTTAAGACTCATGCGCCAGCTGCACCCGTACCTTGGGAAGTCTGGTCTGGCTACGGTCGTCCACGCTCTGGTCACATCCCGAATAGATTACTGCAACGCACTCTACGTGGGGCTGCCTTTGAAGACAGTTCGGAAATTGCAATTAGTCCAGCGGGCGGCAGCCAGGCTACTAACGGGAGCTCCATACAGGGAGCATACCACCCCCTGTTGTGTCGGCTCCACTGGCTGCCAGTCCACTTCCGAGCTCAATTCAAAGTGATGGTTTTGACCTTTAAAGCTCTATACGGTTCTGGCCCAGCTTACTTGTCCGAATGCATCAGCCGCTACTTCCCACCTCGTAATTTAAGATCAGCCGGGGAGGCTCTGCTCTCGCTCCCGCCAACTTCTCAAACGCGGTTGGTGGGGACGAGGGAGAGGGCCTTCTCGGTGGTGGCTCCCCGTCTGTGGAATGCGCTCCCAAGAGACATACGATCAACCCCTGACAGCTATCAGCCTGGACAGCTTCAAGGCAGGATTAGACAGATTCATGGATACCAAGGGAATCAGTAGTTCCTGAATTGGACATCCAAGTGCCACCTCTGTGTGGATGGAGGCAGGCAGGATTTTCCCCGGGCACTGGTTGTGGGGGGTCGGGAGCAGGTGAGGGTTTTGCCCTCCTTTCTGCTCGAGATCCCCGTGTACAACTAGTGGGCCACTGTGAGACACAGAGTGCTGGACTAGATGGGCTGAGGCCCGATTCCGCATGGCTCTTCTTATGTTCTTATGTTCTTATCCCTCCTGGCATCCAGGAAAAAAGTGAAACCGTGGCTCTGGGACCAGGCTTTTGCACAATAGCACAAGGCAGCACTTTGGATTGGAATTGTAATGGGTAAGTTGGTGGTTATGGCTCAATGCTCATGTGGTGGACGGAACTTTGTTTTTAACTTCAGTGTATGTGTATTATGTGATAATGCTAATTGTATTTTAATCCTGAAGGTCTATGGTTTTATAGTGTGTTTATATTGTGCTTCGGCATCGAATTGTTGCCTTTTGTTAGGCTGCTCCAAGTTCCCCCTCGTCCGGGGGTTGAGAAGAAAGAGCGGGGTAGGAATGATGTAAATAAATACATAAATAAATAAATAAATCCCAACTCTTCCTCAACACCTCGGGCTTTAGGACCGGCATTTGTCTGAGTAGGAAAGCAGGAACTGCCCCGCAACCCCAGCCTTCTTTTGCACGACACCCACCGTAACTCGGGAGGCCCTGGGCAAAGATGCAGGAGACGCGATGTTTCCCGGCCGCGTCCCAGCCCTCCGTGGGATCCAGCAGGAACAGGAGCGTGTCGGCCACCTTGGCCAGGTTCAGCACAGCATGAATGTTCCCTGGAAGAGAAGAAGCGTGTGGATAATGGAAGCATACAACTCCACGGACCCTTCTGAGCCCCAGGCACCGGAATGAGCGTCCACAAGAGATTTGGCAGCTGGGCACACCGGATCACTCATGGGTTCGGTTCACATGATGATCTCCAGGTCCTCCAGTCCGACTGCCCACAGAGATACGCTGCAGGACTAGAGATTCTTCGGATGTAAACATTGAGGGTAAGAAAATTGGATCAGAAGGTATGAAAATAAATCTATTTGCGGACGATGCCATGGTGTTGTTGGGGTCACCAGAGGAATCTCTAAAAGAAGTTATTAATACTATTAAGCAGTGTTTCCCAACCACTAGTGTGCCGTGAGCGCTCATCAGGTGTGCCGTGGGAAACTGGCACTCTTCCCCCTCCTAGCAGCTCTTTCTCCCTCTTTCCCTCCCCAAAGATCCTCCCCGAGGCAAAGGAAGGGCTCCGCCGAACGCCAGGGCCAGGCCCGCCTTGAGGAAGCCTTCAGGAGCCTCGACTCAGCATGGGTCCATACTCTATAAGTTTCATAGCTCTGTGAGGCCTCTTTCGCTGCCTCCCTCCCCCTCCCCCTCCCCCCTGCAAAAGCAGAGCACTGGGCGGAAGTGATTGAGTCGGCGTTTTCACGTTGGCTTGGATTGCTCACGAGAACAGCCAAAGCCAGAGGCTCCACGTCGGTGAATTGGGAAGTGAGCGAACCTGGGAGCATCGGGAGGCTGAAGCATTCCCAGGTTCCCAAGAAACAAATTGAGCCTCTCCACTTGGAAAAGTTTTTTTTTTACTATTTTACTGCATTTTTCGAGAGCCCCCCCCAGGAACTGTTTATGACATCCATAGTTAACTGGAAGCAAGTTTCACTCAGGGTGAAATTTCACAAGGGCCTGGAGAACAAGCCCTATGAGGAGCGGCTTGAAGAGCTGGGCATGTTTAGCCTGAAGAAGAGAAGGCTGAGAGAAGACATGATAGCCATGTATAAGTATGTGAGAGGAAGTCATATATATGTTGTGTTCATCGAAACAGGCCCAGGTTTCACACTGAGGGTATAATAAATACATTCAAAAACATATTAACTATATGTATGACTGTGTTAGAGTGTCATTTTGTGTCATTTTGGTGGGTGGTGTGCCCCAGGATTTTGCAAATGTAAAAAATGTGCCGCGGCTCAAAAAAGGTTGGGAAACACTGCTATAAAGAAATTTGAAAATCTGTCAGGGTTGGCAATTAATACACAAAAATCAGAAATACTAAGTAAAAATTTGACCCCTAAAGAGTTAAAAGAAACTCAAGCCGTCACGGAGATAAAACTAGGAGAGAAGAGGTTAAAATATCTGGGGGTCTACATCCCCCAAAATTTGAATAATATAACTCAATCTAATTATAATAACTTATGGAAAAAAGTAAATAATCAGATGCGTAATTCTGAGGGGAAAAAATTGGGATCGGTCAAGAAAAATCAAAACGTTTCATTTATTTATTTATTTATTGTTCGATCTTGTATTCCGCTCCTCCCTGCAGGCTCGGGGCGGATGACAACAATATAATGGGCAACATGTCGCAGACATGTAGCCCTACAATAAAAACATAAAACACATTAAAACACATTACATCACATCACGGTTTAAAAGACATCGAGGCACTTGTCTTAGACCAATGTGCCTAATTAAAGGCTAGTCCAAAGAGGGCGGTTTTGCAGGCCCTTCGGAAAGGGGCAAGCTCCGAGATGGCTCGGGTGCTATCCGGGAGGGAGTTCCATAGCACCGGAGCTGCCACCGAAAAAGCTCGTTGTCTAGTTGCGGACAGATGGCAGGAGCGGATTGGTGGTACTGACAACAGACTCCGTTCATCTGAATGCAGTGATCTCGGGGGAAAGTACGGGGTAAGGCGGTCCCTCAGATACGCAGGCCCTAGGCCGTGTAAGGCCTTAAAGGTTAATACCAGCACCTTGAAGGCAATCCGGTACTCGATAGGAAGCCAGTGCAGTTGCCGGAGAATGGGCGTAATGTGCTCCCTCACTGGCGATCCCGCCAGCAAGCGAGCAGCGGCATTCTGGACTAGCTTGAGTTTCCGGATTGTCAACAAGGGAAGGCCAACGTAGAGGGCGTTACAGTAGTCTAACCTTGAGATGACCGTCGCTTGGATTACCGTGGCCAGGTCGTTCCTGGACAGGTAGGGAGCCAGTCGCCTAGCCTGTCGTAGGTGGAAAAATGACGACCTGCTGACCACGGAGACCTGAGCCTCCATGGTCAGCGAGGAGTCCAATTGCACACCCAAGCTCTTAACCAGGGGTGACGGGCTAAGCTGTCCGCCATCCAGGGTAGGCAACCGGCACCCACCCAGCCCAGGCCGACCAGGCCACAGGATCTCCGTCTTCGACGGATTCACCTTCAGCCGGCTGGCGCGCAGCCAACCAGTCACGGCTTCGAGGCATAGATGGAAACAATCGGGTACGGCGTCCGGCCTGCCGTCCATTCTCAGCAGAAGCTGGGTGTCGTCAGCGTACTGATAACACTCCAGACCAAAGTCGTGGGCCAGCTGGGCCAGGGGGCGCATGTAAACGTTGAATAATAAGGGGGAGAGGATGGCCCCCTGGGGGACCCCGCAGTCAAGCGGAAGTCTCCCGGAGACCCCCCCGCCCCCTCCACACGTTGTCCCCGGTCCCGGAGGAAGGAGGCCACCCATTTAAGGGCAGTCCCCCCAACCCCAGAACCGGCTAAACGGTGGGTCAACAAGGCGTGATCTACGGTAGCAAACGCTGCTGTCAGATCTAACAAGACGAGCAGGGCTGATCCACCCTGGTCCAGCTGGCGGCGAAGTTGGTCTGTAATGACGACAAGCACGGTCTCCATCCCATGCCCAATACGGAAGCCGGACTGGAAGGGATCAAGTCCAGCTGTGTCGTCTAGGAACCGCTGCAGCTGATCCGCTGCTGCCCTCTCAATTACTTTGCTTAAAAAAGGCAGGTTGGAAACAGGCCTGTAATTGGAGGGAGCTGAAGGGTCTAAATTCGGCTTCTTCAGCAGCGGTCTTACCATAGCCTCTTTCAATCCCCCTGGGAAGACTCCTTGCTCAAGGGAGCTATTTATGATCTTTCCCAGGGGGCCTCGTAGCCCCTCCCGGCAAGATCTAATAAGCCAGGAGGGGCACGGGTCGAGGGAGCAGGTAGTTGGTCTAGCTGCAGCGAGTAACTTATCGACAGCTGCTGCGTCCAGCAGTTGGAAGCTGGTGAAGGTGGGCCCGCCGAGTGGCGGCGGAGTCTCGAGTTTGCTCACTGTATCAAGAGTGGCTGGAATGTCCCGGCGGAGGGTCGAAATCTTGTCGGCAAAATAGTTCTGGAAATCCTCAGCTGTTGGAGCCAAACCCCTATCATTTGGGACAGTTGGGATTGTTGTCAGTGACCGAATTATCTTAAAAAGTTGAGCTGGGTGTGAACTAGCCGACTCTATCAAGGAGGAATAGTAAACGTTTTTCGCCTCCTTGATAGCTTCCTCATCAACCTCTTTAAATTGTTTATAAGCCGATTTCGATGGTCCGTCACGGAGGCTCCGCCACACGTCCTCTAGCTGTCTCTTCCTCTGTTTCATCGCCCGCAACTCCTCGGTGTACCACGGCGAGCGATTTCTATGGGGGATGAGGCAGCGGAGAGACTGGCATTCTACCGAAATGATGATTCTACCAAAATTCCTATTTTAGTTCCAAACACTCCCACATACATCGTCTTCCCACCAAAGTTATTTAAAAATGCGATACTTCAATAAAAACTTGGATAGAAGGAACAAATAGAAACTGAACCCCTAAATCAGCCTTCTTCTCCCCAGAGGAGAGAGAACGGAGGATGGCGGCCCCGAATCTACAACACGTTTACGATGCCTGTGAAATAGCAAGGCTTGTAGAACTAGATTTTGAAGATTTGAAAAGGTGGGCCAGAATTGAGAAACCAATGAATGGATGGGATCATGGTTTATGTATAGAAGGAGGTATGGACAAAAAACCCCTTTTTAAAACTGGAATTAAAGGGGGGCCATTAACCTCAACCTTGGAAGGCTGGGGAAAATGGCAAAATAAGTTACGAATTAATAAGGCAGATATACTCCCTTGAGGGTTGTTTCTCGATAATAACAACGAACAGATATTCGGCAAAGTTATATTAAATTTGAAAAAGAATGGAATAGCCTTGATGGAATAACCTGGTCGGAGCGGCGCGGCCCAGCTGTTTCTGGCCCCAGAGCTGACACAGAGGCCTCTCCCATGGACTCTGCTGCTGCCGCCGCCAAGGGGGCCTCCGGGGGAGAGCTTGGCGTGCAGCGCCCTCCACCTAGGATGGAGGCCCTCCGTCGCCGCCTGGCCCTCGCGGAGAGGGAGGCCTGGGGGGAGATATTGGAGGCTGGAGCGGAGACTGGAGAACATGGCGGATGACCTTGGGGACGCTCCTGACCATGCTGTCCGGTTGAGCTCCTCACGCAGGCGCAGAGGGAGCCGCAGAAGGAAGCACAGGAGGTCCCTGCAACTACCGTGAAAGCCGCCCCCAGTCTTGTTCCGGTTCTGGTTCAGGGATCTGTTCAATCTCCCCCCCCCCTGCTTCAGCAAGGGGTGATGGTGTCTTCTGATAGTGCTACGGCCCCTGAAGCTCGGCCAAGGGGCTGCCCACCTGCAGCTCACCAGCCGAGGACTATGCCAACGAAGAAGCGGAGAGGGTTCCGCACCAGGACCTTTTGGAGTGTCAATCCCAGGAGCTGGGAGCACTCCCCGGTGAGTCCCCAGCCCTGGAAGCAGGACAGTGCGATAGGCAAGCGTCCCACTCCTAAGTCACTGGGCTCAGAGAGTAGAGTTGGCTCCCCTCCCCCTGGCTTAGAGGCTCTCCGTGACCTTCTGGGGGCGCCACCGCTCCCTTCTTTGGACTGTGCGACAGATATGACTGCCAGACGTCTCCCTTTGGTAGCACGTCATCCTACGCACAACCTAAGCTTTACTCCGGACCCACGTTTTGTGACCCATTCTTCTAAATGCCGTACTCCCTCTGTACTCTCCCTTCCTCTGTCTATGTGATCACCTTTTTATTCTAGCTTGCTGTTTTTCTGTTATGTGCCAAACTATGTAAACCGCTCCGAGCCTTCGGGGAGTGGCGGTTTAAAAGTTTGAAACATAAATAAACATAAACATAAATAAATAAAAGACCTTTTAAACCCAGATGGGGCAATTACGGACTGGGAGTTAGTGAAGGGGAAAGGTGGCCAAGGTCACGGGCCTCTTTGGATTATTACATTAAGGGGAGGGGGAAAGGAGGCCCCGACACAGCCCGGGATCAAATCTTAAAATGCAAAATAGAAAAGGAGGAAGGCCTGGTGGGGCTTGTCTATGAGAAATTAGTTGGAACACAATATAATCTGAAACAAGCTTTAGGGGAAATGTGGAAAGAGGCCTGAAATAATAAAGTTCCAGAGGTAGGGTATTGGACTGACTCAGTCAAAATGATTAAGCATATAGAGATTAGAGAAACACCCAGGGAAATATTAACTAGATGGTACAGAACCCCAAGTAAAAGAGCACATATGACACCCAGCTCGTTCTGGGGGTGGAGGGCAGGCCTGAAACCATACCCGATAATTTCCATCAGTGCCTTGAGGCCGTCACTGGATGGCTGCGAGCCAGTAGGTTGGAGGTGAATCCGGCTAAGACGGAGATCCTGTGGCTGAGTTGTCCGGGTGGGGTGGAGACCCGGCTTCCTTCCCAGGAAGGCATGGCATTACGTCCGTCGTCAGCAGTTGAAAGTCTTGGTGTCACTCTGGACTCTCAACTGACGATGGAGACGCAAATCTCCACCGTCAGTAGAGTTGCTTTTTTCCATCTCCGACAGGCAAGGAAGTTGGCTCCCTACCTCTCCCGTCGCGATCTAGCTACAGTGGTGCAAGCCACGGTCATCTCGAGACTAGACCACTGTAATGCTCTCTACGTTGGCCTTCCTTTGCTAGTGATCCGGAAATTGAAGCTGGTTCAGAATGCGGCAGCTCGCCTGATGGCTGGCGTCCCAGCGACCAGCCGCATAACACCTGTCCTCCGCGAGCTGCACTGGTTACCGGTGGAATGCCGGATCACTTTCAAAGTGCTGGTTCTGACCTTTAAGGCCTTGAACGGTCTGGGGCCAGCGTACCTTAGGGACCGCCTCATCCCATACTGTCCCACTAGGCCGCTACGTTCTGAATCAGGACAACTCCTGGAGGTCCCCAGCTTCAAGACATACCACCTCACGGCCACAAGATGGAGGGCCTTCTCCATGATCGCCCCCACCCTGTGGAATGCACTGCCTTCCGGAGTTCGTGCCCTCACGGACCTGTTGCGTTCCGGAAGGCGTGCAAAACCCTCCTGCTTCGACAGGCTTTCGGGCAGTGGGGCGACGAACCGTCTTCCTGTTGTATTTGACTTCTGGCGAAGTCATCTATTTGTTTTTATGTATTTTACCATGTGATTGTGTTTTAGTGTTTTATACCGTGCCTTTTAATCTTCTGATCCATTGCTGCAAGTCGCCCTGGGCCACGCCGGAAGTGTCGACTCACAAACTTGAATAAATAAATAAATAAATAAACGACCACAAAACTCTGTTGGCATAAATGTGGGGAAATGGGCTCCTATTTCCACATGTGGTGGGAATGTGACCGAGTGCAAGACTTTGACAGTAAGGTGGCGAGGAAAATGGAAGACATAATAGGAACTCAATTATCTTGGAATACAATAGAATTTTTCACTCAGAAATTAGATAAAAAAGAAAACATCACAGCCTGGAGAGAAATTATAAAATATGTGGTAGTAGTAGCTGCCCAAGCGACGGTGGCTGCGGGCTGGAAGGACCGTGGGAAGTGGAGGGTTGGAAAATGGCACGAGTACATAGCAGAATATAGGCTTCGGGGTTATCTATATATATATGAAAGAAGAATCCAATTTACAGCAGGCCGGTTTAAGAAGACCCGGATCCAGGAATGGGAGAGACGGATAGAAAAGGTGGAAGGAAAAGAGGGAGATAAAGTGCTGAACCATCCTCTTGGTACGATTGCGCAATTAAATTAATAGTTGAAATAAGATCATTATTGTTCCCGGAGGGAGGGGGTGGGGAGGAAAAAATCGTATTTGACACAAGGGCAAGGTAAAGGGAGGTAGTATAAGATTACTAAGAAGTAACAGGTGAAATGTATATAATATATAAAATAAACAATATAGCAACACACAGTATAATCGACACACGTCAAGCTGAAGTCCGCTTGAGTGGCCTTCTTTTCCGAATCCATGCGGATTGCTTTTAGCTGCTTTGAATGTCTTTTAAGAGAGAAAAAGCAGCATATAACTAAACTATTAATCTATATACATAAAAATGCAATGTTCATTTGTGGGATTAACATAACTCAAAAACCACTGGGTAACTGGACACCAAATTTGGACACAATACACCTCTCAGGCCAACGAGTGACCATCACTCATAAAAACACTGAAAGACACCGCGGAAGAGACTTTAAAAGTCAAAAAATGCATTACAATGCATGCGCAAAACTATACACACACACACACATACTCACACGAAACACATACACAGACTGGGCCATAGCAATGTGTGGCAGGGGAGGGCTAGTTAGTAGTACTGTTTTCAAAATGAACCCCCTGAAAAAGCCCACCTCTCCCCACATCCGGAGGCTGCCTTTCCTCCATGACACCTGTACCAGGTATTTCCAGGATCCTTTGCTCTTAGAAGGAGAACTGGGTTTCCGGTCCCAATCTAAGGGTTCAATCAAAGTTACTTTAAAAAGGATTGCGTGCGTGCAAGAGGCGCGTCCTCCTCACCTGTGTCGGCCACCACAAAACGCCACCACCGCTTGAATTGGGGGCAGAGCAAACCGAAGCCTGGCGCGCCCCCCTTGGCACGCCATACGATAGAGGCCTCATTGCTCTGGAACAAGTCCAAGGCTCTCCGAGCGACAACTCTGGCGTGCAGCGGCACCAAGACCACCAAGTGCGGCGGCCCATCCTTGCGGCCCAACTTCCGCTTCTCTTCTAACACCTGCAAGCAAAGAGCAAGGCACTGGATCACGGAAGCCTCGAGCGGGAGGAGGAAAACTCACAACAACCCTGACATTTGCTAGTAGTTTGAAACCAGTCTCATTTGGAATGCTAGAAAATTCATTATCATCATCATCATCATCATCACCACCACCATCAGGTGGCTGTGCGTTTCCCGGGCTGTAAGGCCATGTTATATATTATTATTTGCCTTTATTTTCATGGTGGTTTTGCTTTAGTGGGTTGTTTTGTATTTCTGTCTTGCGGGCATCTTGTCCCATATGTAAGCTGCCCCGAATCCCTTCGGGGAGATGGTGGCGGGGTATAAGATTAAAGTTGTTGTTACTACTACTACTATTATATTACTATTATAATTACGTTCCAACAGCATTCTCTCCTGATGTTTGGCCTGCATCTGTGGCTAATGGCATCTTCAGAGGTTCTGTTGGCAGTGTCAGTCAGTCAGTCAGTCACGTTTATTGAGTAACCGTCAGGTCATTTCAAATAAAAGCTCCAACAGCAGAGTAGTATACAAATAAGGATAAAATCAGTACCTAATGTACAAGGCAAACAATGTAACACATTAAAAACTAAACTTATTGCAATTGTCTTGCGTCAACGCATAGGAAGGGGAACTATTAGCATAGGATACTTAGGAGGCCCGGTGATCATTTGATGTGACGCTTATTACCGCTGTTCCATGCCGCCTACTGGAACTCATCCCCTGCACAGTTGACTCCAATAGACTCCATATACCGCTGTCTCTTTTTATATGCTTTAAATAGGTAAGCAGCTACCTTATACACCGTTTGAAGGTTAGAGTCTGAGAGGAGGAAGTTAATTTTAAAGGAAGAGGGCCAAAATGTCCTTTTGGATAGTAAATAGCTAAGGTATTTCTCCCTCTCCTCTGCATATATGGGACAGATCAACAAAATGTGGACTGGATCCTTGACTTCTGGTAGGCCGCAGACACAGACTCTGTCCCTATAGGGTGTGGCAGCATATCTGCCGGCCCTCACCATAGACTCGAATTGCTCGAACCTAGCTCTAGTTAGGGCAATCCTAAGGTGAGGTAGGAGCGGGCGAGCCAGATACGGGGCAGTAACAAAGTGGTTGGGTTGTTGGGCTAACCAGTGCATGGATTTGACCCTAGCCAAATGGGCTAGGTCATCTTGGGCACATATATCGAGTACCCTCTGCTTCACCCGGTTCATCATTGAAGTCACTCTGATGTTTGACGGATCCACCTGGAGCCCCTGTAGGTTGAGATATGTCATTATGGAGCCCCCCCATGTTTTCTGAGAGGGAACTCTGAATTGCTCCATCAGGCACAACTTGGGCAGTCTCGCATCTTCTAGATTGTGTACCTTGCACCAGTAGTTAAGGGCTCTAATTTTTGCTAGGCCTGAGATTTGGTGTCTGCCTAACTCGGACCTGACTGCCGCTGCAGGAGTGTGATTATTCACCCCCGGAATCTGCCTAAAAAAGTTAGTCTGGGTGCGCTCAATAGGGGTGACATTGGTCAGGCCCCAAATTTCTGCGCCATACAACAAGAGAGGCGAAACCTTGGCGGCATAGACTTTGAGAATTGGCAGAAGGGATCCCGGGTAGTGGCGGTTAATTAACCTGGTAAGCTGAGAAAGCCTGAGGTTAGCCTTGATGGAAAGTGCATGCATATGATCCACCCATGACCCGTTAGCAGAGAAGGTGACCCCAAGGTAAGTATACTTTTTAACTTGTTCGATGGCCTCCTGTCCAAGAGACCCCTTGTGCCTCCTGTCTCTCCTAGCAAATCTCATCCCTTTTGATTTGTTTTTGTTGATTGCCAGGTCATTTGCACTGGCGTATGTGTTGAGTTTCCTCAACGCCCTTCTCAAGCCTACCTGGGAGAAAGCAATGATGACAAGATCATCCGCGTAAAGAAGGGTATTGAGAGGGCGAGGGCCTATTTTGGGCCTATGGAGGGAATTCTCATTTAGGAAGTCAGGAAGGTCACTAATAAATAAGTTAAACAATATAGGTGCTAAAATGCAACCTTGTCTGACTCCCTTAGCTATTTTAACTTTGTTGGTGAGCACGCGTTTTGCGCCTGTTCTAATCTGGATGACATTATCGGAGTGGAGGTTCTGAATCAGGGCTAGTAGTCTGCGATCGATCCCCCGGGATTCCAATTTTTCCCAGAGAATGTCTCTGTTAATGCTGTCAAACGCAGCTGAGAAGTCAATAAAGGCTGCGAAGAGTGGTCTGCCCTTATGTAAGGATTGAGTCACTAGGTGATTTCGGACTAAACAGTTGTCCATGGGGGATCTTCCTTTCCTGAACCCTGCAAGCTCTTCCGGCAGTAGGTTGTTAGTAAGGACCCAGGTCTCAATCCTGTCCAAAAGAATTCGGGAGAATATTTTTGCAGTGATATCAATGAGGCTGATAGGACGGTAGTTCTTGGGATCTTTTGTTACCTTTTTATGTATCGGGACTATTATTGCCATTTTCCAACCTGTGGGAATGCACAGAGTTTTGACAATGTGCGAGCAAAGTCCCGCCAATAAAGTGGCCCACCACTGTATCCTGTCCTTGAAGAGCTCCCCGGGAAGAAAATCCTCCCCAGGGGCTTTTCCTGGTTTTAATCTCTGGATTATGGATTTAATTTCCGCGGGGGAAATTTGGGGCCATTCAGGGAGTTCTTGTGGGAGCGGCCTATCTTGGGAGTTACTGTGGCTAGCTGGAGGTTTAGCGAACAGTTGCTGGAAATACTGTTCCCATACTTCAGGTGGAATAAGATTGTCAGCCATAGATTTGTTCTCATTGAGTATTCCCTTCACTTGGTTCCAGAAAATTACCGTAGAACTATCTTTTGCCGAGTTTTCTAGCTCCCTCCAAACGGAGACGTCATATAGCTTCTTTTTGAGCTTCACTGTTTGTTTATAATGCCTCCTCAAGGAGAGCATCTGAGAGTGAAATTCCTGGGCAGGGTTGGATTTAGATATCCTAAGCCAGGGCTGTGTCAACTGGCGGCCCCGGGGCCGGATCCGGCCCCGTAGCCTGTTGGACACGGCCCCACCTATGCCCTCAGCCGCCATTTTTAAATTTGAAAAAAAAATCGAATTTTTTTTAAAAAAATGGCGGCCGGGGGGGGGAGGGGGAGGCGGGGCAGGGAGGAGGAAGAGAGCTAGCTCCTCCTCCTTTTCGGCGCCCCCCTCCCTACCTAGGGCGGGAGCCGCCGAAAAAAGGGCAGAAGGCGGCGCCAACAGCAGCGCGTCACAGGCCTGGCGTGACGCGCTGCTCCTTGGCACCGCCTACTCCTCCTTTTCGCGCCCCTCCCTTCCTAGGGCAGAGGGGGAGCGCCGAAAAGGAGGAGTAGGCAGCGCCAAGGAGCAGCGCGTCACGCCAGGCCTGTGACGCGCTGCTCTTGGCGCCGCCTTCTGCCCTTTTTCGGACGTGTTAGGAGAGGGGCCTGGGGTTGGAGGCGGGGCCTGGGGGCGGGGCCGAGCAGCCCCCTAGGTCATCAGTGATCACTTATCCGGCCCTGGACCCCGTAGAAGTTGGACAGCACTGTCCTAAGCCATTTCCTGAGTCTTTTCCGGAGGTCCTGGCACTCTTGGTCAAACCAGCTCCGGGAGGATTTCTTTATGTCCTTAGGGCTGGGTTTAATTAGGTGTTTTTTCAAAAGATGACACATATCACTAAAAGCCTTGGAGACCTCTCCCCAGGAGGCGGAGGGCGACAGAACGGTGTTGGCATAGGAGGTCACTTCCTGGGAATTCATGTCATTGTTTAAGGTTGAAAGGTCAACCTTCAGCCATTTGATGCTATAGTGAGAATGAGTCTCTAGATGGTCACGTAGCCATTGATCCCCTGATACTGAGGGTCTTAGGTCCGAGGGCCCGATAAGGTGTACACCTATATGTTGGTGATCACTATCTGCAACGGGAAGACAAAAATCTGAGAGAAAAGTGGTTCAAAATCTGCAGTAGTACCGATATAATCCACAGTACTGCTTGCGGATGGCCCGTGGAAAGTATAAGGATATACAAAAGAAGTATCCTTACCACCCAAGAGGATCATATCACATCTACATACCAGCGATAACAAGCTTGAGCCGGCCGCATTCACCTTCTTGTCCCTAGATGACCAATTAACAAGTGAATGGGGTGAAGGGTGAGACAGGCCTAGAGTTTTGGCATGGTCCCAGGGTTTGGGCCCCAGCCTCGCATTAAAGTCCCCCAAATCACAGGGATGGCTTGTGGGTACTGATCTAAAAGCTCCAATATAGTCACCTCCAAGTGAGCCCACACCTCAGGTTTGTAATATAGTGAAGAACTCGGGGAATATACACGTTAATTATGATATAAATGTGGGCTTGTGCATTCCCAGAGTGCTTGCAAAGGATGGGTAGGAGATGCGGAGAATTCCAACCCTCTAACAGTCTAGTTCCCGTCCATCCCAGGTCAGCCCTCAGCAGTATGGAGAGACCGCCAGATGGTCTGCCTCTAGACTTGATCTTTTGAGCATAAGAATGCCATCCCTCGTAACCTGGAAGATCTATTTGGGCTTTGCCCTCCATCAGCCAGGTCTCCTGTAAAGCTATCAACTCAAAATTAGAAATGAAATCCAGAGCCGCAGAGTTTCTGATGGAGTCAGCTCCAGCAATGTTCCAGGATAAGATCTTTATCAAAGGGTGGGTTCCAGTTGGGGGTCTGTGCTAATAGCAGGGGGCTCTGTTGCAGTCCTTCGGATGCAAGGTAGTCAGGGTTTCTCTGCAGCAGGGTGGCGCACGATATCATCCAGCTCATTGTAGCTTACGCAGTTGTTGCCGTGAGAGGTGGTAGGACCAGCAAAAGAGATCAGACTGACTTCCTCAAAACAGACCGTTGGATTTGGCAGGTTTGCTGTGGAAGGATCCGTAGCAGTAAGGGACCCTATGGGCAGGGAATGGGGTAGCGAATGGATAAGCGGCATAGTTATAAGACGTCTCCGTACACTCTTCATAGGTGCACTCAGTTGAGATATGTGCACCTTTTCCACACTTCCTCCATAGGGGGCTCTTTGCATGTGAGATCTGTTTGAGGCTGATGGAACCTTTTCTCCGCTTGAGTCGTCTGAGGATAGTCTCCGCCTCTTTTTTTCCTGGAAGGGGGATTGGAGACCCGCTTTGTGTTCGAGGTATAGAAGGGAGACAGGCACCTGGAGGGGGGACTGGCAGTTGCAAGGAGGGAGGAGCTTGGCCTCTTCTCCCCGGCCGCCTTGACTGCCTGTACTCTCCATTTCAGGGCTTCCAACCTCTTCCTTAGTGTGTGGCACTGCTCATCCGAAAGGCGCTGAGTTTGGTTTGAGATCCCAGAAGCAATCCGGGGCCTTTCCATGGCCTTGCTGCTGTTTGTAGCGTTAACATGCGATGTCGATGCTGATGAAGGGTGGTGTGCGTGGGTTGTCGATCTATGGTTGTCGGGGTCCTGAGACCAAAGGTGGGGCCCAGCTCCAGAGGGAAGTGGCCGATCTGGGTCTTGCTCTTGCTAACTTGAGCAATCAGGTCGTGGCTCAAGCTGATTCTGGTTGTGTTTAGGAAAGTCCTCTTGGTGAAAATTCCATACGCCGCCAAGTCCTGCCTTATGTTGAGTAATCTTCTCACATAGGCAGGCTCTTTAAAGCTGAGTACTAGCCTTTTGATGTTCCTCTTGGTGGGGAGCCAAACTATCTCCTCTACGTCCGATGGTCCTATTTTGCGTTTCATTAGGAGGGACAAGGAGCCTCTGACAGCCTGGTGGTTATGCCAGCGATTGCGATTACAAGGTAATTCGCGAATCAATAATGCTATTCTGTTGTTTTGTAGCTGCAGAGAAGTTGGATTTTTATGTAAGGCAGTGGGGTTGTAGGGAGTTCCCGACAGTTTCGTGCTGGATACGCACATTATCACAGGGTCAGCACTAAGGCCAACCCTTTCCTCCTGGTGCCCTTGTATTCCTAGTCTCTCACATTTCTCAACTGACAGTCCCACGATGAGGCTCCTGATTGCCTCTAATTTGGCGTCGATCTCATTGAGTTTATCCAACAGGGAGAGAGTGTTGGGTTTTCATCCCTGACTGCACAAGTCTCCAGTCCTCAATGAGGAGTAGATAGCCTAAAGTAGATTAGAATGAGGGATTCCTTCCCTATTGCCTTTAGCAGATCACCTCCAGAAGGGTTTAAGAAGGGGGGTTGTTTTTCAGTATCACCCTGCATGCCAAACTCCACCCTTTGAATGCCATCCATGTAAACACTCAGGAAGGCTAATTTCCTGTTTACACCTTCTTTTATCTCCTTTTGTTTAAGCCAAGCCATGCGGCTTGAGTGTCTTCTCTGCCAGCTTCTATAGAGAGAGGAAGGCATCTTCCTTTGTCTAAAGGAAAGATGTAGTAGATAGTTACTTTTATTATTTTTCCTTCTTTTTTTACCTTAGTGCATAGCTTAGATAGCTAGTTAGCTCCAAGTAACCTTTTCTATCATAATTGGATTTCTCTATATACAATAAATACTTTTCTTTTGATCCTATAACCTTGTGGATCTGCAATCGTGTTCAATCCTCTCAAATGGGACTCCATCCCAGCTCACTACATGTAAGTTTCTGTTGCATATGAATATTGCATTCTGCACTCTGCTATATTTTTGTGGAATCACCTCCAAGGAGGGGTATTTTGAGCCTAACAGCTCTGGATTCCCAACAGAGAGGCCTCAGAGTGGATAAGGGGCAATTGGTAAACCGCGCCGCAGGCCTGCCAAGCTCCTCCGATAGGGAGCGGGGAGCTGCAGGTTTGGCAAGCTCAGGGTAAGGCAGTAGAGGTTGTGTTTGCACGTCCTCCATGGTAGCTCCCTCCGGATGGGGTGAGTCCCATTCTATGAGTGCTGAGGAGTCCTCTAGGGGGTTGGATAGCACCGATATATTCTGTCCTATATTCTGTCCTGTTGGAGGAAGATACTTTGGGGAATCTTGGGGAGCTAGAAGATCAGTAATTTTCCTCTGAGTGCTGGAGAACTCCTCATCTGAGCCTCGCGTCCTCCTCCTCTTCCTTTTCCCTTTAACTGTCAGGATTTTATCAGACTCCTTCCTATTGCGTTTCCTCAGCCGGTCTTTCATAGTGGCGGCCTGAAGGGTACTTCTCCACTATTGGCCTGGTTGTTCTATGTCCTATTTCCTTGTTCCTTTTTCCTTTTGGAGTTTATTGGCCACTATATCCACTATAGGACCACAGGCCGGAAATCGGTGGAGTTCTGCCTTGATTGTAATTTCCTTCTCTCTTGGGCTTATCCCTGTGGGGTGAGCAGTAGAATAAGCAACCTTCAGGCAACCTTGAACCACCGGTTTCAGGCACAGCTGGTGCTAGTTTACACTCTCACAACCTCAGTAGCTTCCAGTGGCTTCCTTCTAAGAAACGCCAAAGGCAATATTCCTCCAATTGTTAGCAATTGTCAGGAAGATAGTGCAGAGGCTACGTTACAACTGTAGTCCAAACTAATACAGCAAAGATTGTAGCTGGTTCAGGTTTCTCTCTGTTTCTCTGTTTCTCTTTCAAGGACACTCTCCGCTTATCACTGGTATTGCAAGAGTTGAGCAAAATATTTGCAGCAAGAAAGGAAACTGCCAGTTTACTCCCTCGCAGGACACCACAAGCGTCCAGTTTATCTCTGGCTTGTAGCAATTATTATGAGGTTAATGATAGGTGGTGAGTAGTAAAAATGCTGCTAAAAATGCTGCTAAAAATAAAAGATAGATACACTTGCCTCGGAGCTGTGAGGAGCGTGACCCACACGCTCGGCAGTCAACCGGAAGTCCGGCAGTGAGGCAAGTGGGACATACATACATACATACATACATACACACACCCACACACACATGCATGTATCTGTGGAATAATGTCCGCAATGGGAGAAAGAACCCTTGTCTCTTTAAAGTAAGTATAAATGTTGCAGTTGAAGAGCATTGAGTATCCATAAAGTTTGCAAAATCAATCAGTGCAGGTACCTGCATAGCGGTAGCCTGGCCTCTGTTGCCTGGAGGCATCCTCCCTTTGAGAGGTGTTCTCTGGCCCTTGGTTGTTTCCTGTCTGCCTTTCCCATTTCTCAACGGTGTTCCTTATTTACGGTCTTATTTTTGGTGTTTTTTAAACAACGGGAGCCAGATTTTGTGGATGTTCATGGTTTCCTCCTTTCTGTCCACATGCTTCTTGTGGATTTCAGTGGCTTCTCTGTGTAGTCTGAAACGGTGGTTGTGAGAGCGGTCCAGGATTTCTGCGTTCCCAAATAACATGTTGCATCCAGGTTGGTTCCTCAAGTTCTTCGCTATGGCTGATTTCTCGGAAACCCATGATGCCAGTATGCGTGCCGTCGCACCCGGTCTGTAAATACCCAGTGACGGGCAAGGACGTGGTCTCTTTATACCGGGGGGTTGCTTCTTGCCTTCCTTTAGAGCAGTGTTTCCCAACCGCTGTTCCGTGGCACACTAGTGTTCTGTGAGCGAACACCTGGTGCGCCGCGGAAAAACCTCTCTTCCCCGGCCCCGCCCCCTGGCTTGGCCCTCGGCCCCCCTCCCCTCTCCTCCTCCGTCCCTGCCTCCGCTGGGTCTGCCCTTCGCCGCTCCATTCAGTGCCATTCGTCCTGCGCCGCTTGCTGTCTGCCGTCGGCGCTCTTGGGACACATTCAAAGTCTTTCATCTTCTCTGGGGTGGAAGGCGCTTGAGCAAGAGGAGCGGCAGGAAGAGCCGAGAGGCGACTCAGCCGCAGCATGGAAGCCGCGCCGGCGGCCTCAACCGCCCTGGCAGCCGTCCCCGCCAGCAGCACCACGTCCTCCTCGGAGCCCGCCAAGGATACGGACTGCCAGCTGCGGCTCTGGCTCTGCGTCCTCAACGAGATCCTGGGCACCGAGAGGGACTACGTGGGCACTTCGCGCTTCTTCCAGTCGGTGAGTCGGAATGGCTCCTCCGAGGAAAGAGCAGCCCTCCCTGACTCCCCTCCCCACCTGTTGTTGTTGTTGTGCCTGCGAGTCATCTCAGAGCCTTTGTTGGTTCAGAAGATTTTACAGAAGAGGCTGAGAGAGGGGGGGGGGAGGGAGGCCCCAGGTTCTCCTGCAGCCGGGATTTGAACCCAGCTCCCCAGAGATCTAGGCTTAGAAGGACTGCAGCTCAAGGCTACTTTCATTGCTATGGGGCAGCCTGGCAGTTGTGGTTTGGTGAGGTTTAGGCAGAGATGGCTACAACTCCCTCTAATTCCGTAGCATTGAGTCTAAAGTGGTGTCAACTCCATCAGTTCTTCAGGGTAGGCATGGGCTTAAGCGGCTGAGGGGGGAAAGCAAAGGGCCTGAGGCTGTTAGGAATGATGGGAGTTGGAGTCCAAAGCACCTGGAGGGAGGCCCAAGTTTGCCCAGGCCTGGTGGAGATGTACCCATAACTCCAATGCTCAAATTACTTATCTATATTGGTTCATCTATGTTGTGTTCATCGAAACAGGCCCAGGTTTCACACTAAGTGAGTGTATAAATACATTTAAAGACATATTAACTCTATGTATGACTGTGTTAGAGTGTCATTGTGTGTCATTTCGCTTGGCGGTGTGCCCCAGGATTTTGGAAATATAAAAAGTGTGCCGCGGCTCTGAAAAAGTTGGGAAACCCTGTCCTACTGGGTGCTCCTAGAGCAGCCCACGTAACACCTCTGCTCCACTTGCCTCACTCCCAACACACCTCTGAGGATGCCAGCCACAGGTGCAGGCGAAACGCCAGGAGAGAGTGCCGCTGGAACATGGCCATAGAGGCCGAAAAACCCACAGCAACCCATTGATTAAAATAAATTGTGCAGCCAGACTGCGCATGCTAATCTATCTTTTTATTTATTTATTTACTATATCTTACACATCATTAATATTAACATATTAATGCATCAAGAAATATTCATATATTATTAGTATTAATATCAAAATTATTATATCCTGGGCACCTGGACATTATAATATATTGAAATTATAATATAATATAACATTATATTATATTATTTATTATATTATTATATTATTATTATAAAATTATTATACACTAATAATAAAAACCACTGAAATAAAACAATGCTTCCTTGTCATCCCCTTATAACTCCAGAGAGTTTTGTGCAGAGGCTGGATGGCCATCAGTCGGGGGTGCTTTGATTGTGTATCCCTGGGGGTTGGGCTGGATGGCCCTGGGGTCCCTTCCCTCTCCATGACTTCCTGTCCCCACCTTTCTAAAAACCTCCTGACAGCGAGCCTTTGAGATCCGTGACGGAAAAGGAAGAGGATGGGAAACTCAGGACCAAGCTTGGCACGAATCCTCAATAGGCCCAAAGGTGAACACTGGGGAAATTTGGGGGAAATAGGCATTTGGGAGTTGGAGTTGCTGGGATGTATAGTTCACTTATTAGGGATGCTTGGCAGTGGTACTTGCTCCCTCCATCCCTCCCTGGCCTCCTCCTCTTCTCCTCCCTCCCCCTCCCGCTTTGCTTGCCTGCCTGCCTCGCCCTCTCGCCCCGCCCGCCCGCTGCTCGCCTCGCCCTCTCGCCCTCTCGCCCGCACCCCCTCTCGCCCGCTCCGGCTCTCCCAGCAACAGCGACAAGCTCCCCTGCCTGGCCTTGCTGTTGCTGGCGCTGGGAGAGCCGGAGGGGGCGAGAGGGGGTGCGGGCAAGAGGGTTGCCCAAAGGGCCGCATCCGGCCCCCGGGCTGTGGGTTGCCCACCCCCGATCTACACTGTAGAATTAACACGCTTTAACCCTACTTTAACTTCCGGGGAATTTTGGATGTGTGGTTTGGTAAGGCACTGGCACACGTTGGCAAAAAAGCGAAAGGTGTTGTACAACTGCAAGTACCTCCTCTTCGGCCTTCTGGCTCTCCAGTTTCTGGGCGATCTCCACCAGGTTGGCCAGCTGCCTGTTTGGCATGGTGCCCCCCTCCGGCACTTCCTTCCTGCACTGTGGGCAGGCGGCCCTGTTCTGCCAGCATGGATCCAGGCAGGCTTGGCAGAAGCTGTGCCCGCAGGAGACGATGGTCACGGGCTGGTCGAAATACCCCAGGCAGATGGGACAGGCCAGTTCCTGGCAAAGCTGCTTCAGAGGCTCTCCGGACGCCATGGCTGCCATAGCTGCTCCAATGCTGCAGAGAGAGACAACACCTTTGAACAAAGCCGACTAGATTACTGCAACGCACTCTACGTGGGGCTGCCTTTGAAGACAGTTCGGAAACTGCAACTAGTTCAACGGGCGGCAGCCAGATTACTAACGGGAGCGACATACAGGGAGCATACCACCCCCCCCCCCCTGCTGTGTCAGCTCCACTGGCTGCCTGTCCACTTCTGGGCTCAATTCAAAGTGCTGGTTTTGACCTTTAAAGCTCTATACGGTTCTGGCCCAGCTTACTTGTCTGAACGCATCAGCCGCTACGTCCCACCTCGTACGTTAAGATCATCCGGGGAGGCCCTGCTCTCGCTCCCGCCTACTTCTCAAATGCGGTTGGTGGGGTCGAGGGACAGGGCCTTCTCGGTGGTGGCCCCCCGTCTGTGGAACGCACTCCCTATTGATATTCGATCAGCTTCATCCCTCCTGGCATTCAGAAAAAGAGTGAAATCCTGGTTATGGGACCAAGCATTTGCACATTAGCAGGACACGACACCTGAGATGGGGTAGATGGCAAAGTGGTGGACAAGACCTCATGCTTATGGCTGGAAGGCTGTTTTAACTGTGGTGAATGTACACGGTGCATTTTAATGTTGATTGTATTTTCAATGTATTTTAATTCTAGCTGTATTTAAATGTATTTTAATCTTAACTGTTGTTTTTATTATATGTCTATTGTGTGGCATCGAATCGTTGCCGTTGTGAGGCCGCTCTGAGTCCCCCCCCCCCCCTCCCTCCCTCGGGGGCTGAGAAGAAGAAGCCTTGGGGTAGGAATGGTGGAAATAAATAAATAACCCCCACCATGAAATAAAGAGACAAGACCCACTCTCCGTCCTGCTGCAGTTCTAAGGGGGGTGGTCAATGGATGATGGGAGCTGCAGTACCTTCACTCACTTACTGAAAACACTGCGGCCCTCATGCAATGACCAATGCAGACCAAACTTGGCACACACCGCCCCCATGACCCACTCTCCGTCCTGCTGCAGTTCTAAGGGGGGTGGTCAATGGATGATGGGACTTCAAGTACCTCTAATCATTCCCCAAGACTGCTGCCGCCCCCAACAAAGGCCGATAAAGACCATACTTGGCACACAGAACCCCCTTGACCCACTCTCCATCCTACTGCAGTATGGAGGAAGGCGGACCATGGAGGATGGGACTTCAAGTACCTCTAATCATTCCCCAAGACTGCTGCCGCCCCTAACAAAGGCCGATAAAGACCGTACTTGGCACACAGAACCCCCTTGACCCACTCTCCATCCTACTGCAGTATGGAGGAAGGCGGACCATGGAGGATGGGACTTCAAGTACCTCTAATCATTCCCCAAGACTGCTGCCGCCCCTAACAAAGGCCGATAAAGACCGTACTTGGCACACAGAACCCCCTTGACCCACTCTCCATCCTACTGCAGTATGGAGGAAGGCGGACCATGGAGGATGGGACTTCAAGTACCTCTAATCATTCCCCAAGACTGCTGCCGCCCCTAACAAAGGCCGATAAAGACCGTACTTGGCACACAGAACCCCTTGTCCATCCTTGGCACACAGAACCCCCTTGACCCACTCTCCATCCTACTGCAGTATGGAGGAAGGCGGACCATGGAGGATGGGACTTCAAGTACCTCTAATCATTCCCCAAGACTGCTGCCGCCCCTAACAAAGGCCGATAAAGACCGTACTTGGCACACAGAACCCCCTTGACCCACTCTCCATCCTACTGCAGTATGGAGGAAGGCGGACCATGGAGGATGGGACTTCAAGTACCTCTAATCATTCCCCAAGACTGCTGCCGCCCCTAACAAAGGCCGATAAAGACCGTACTTGGCACACAGAACCCCCTTGACCCACTCTCCATCCTACTGCAGTTTAGAGGAGGGTGGACCATGGAGGATGGGACTTCAAGTACCTCTAATCATTCCCCAAGACTGCTGCCGCCCCTAACAAAGGCCGATAAAGACCGTACTTGGCACACAGAACCCCCTTGACCCACTCTCCATCCTACTGCAGTATGGAGGAAGGCGGACCATGGAGGATGGGACTTCAAGTACCTCTAATCATTCCCCAAGACTGCTGCCGCCCTAACAAAGGCCGATAAAGACCGTACTTGGCACACAGAACCCCCTTGACCCACTCTCCATCCTACTGCAGTATGGAGGAAGGCGGACCATGGAGGATGGGACTTCAAGTACCTCTAATCATTCCCCAAGACTGCTGCCGCCCCTAACAAAGGCCGATAAAGACCGTACTTGGCACACAGAACCCCTTGACCCACTCTCCATCCTACTGCAGTATGGAGGAAGGCGGACCATGGAGGATGGGACTTCAAGTACCTCTAATCATTCCCCAAGACTGCTGCCGCCCCTAACAAAGGCCGATAAAGACCGTACTTGGCACACAGAACCCCCTTGACCCACTCTCCATCCTACTGCAGTATGGAGGAAGGCGGACCATGGAGGATGGGACTTCAAGTACCTCTAATCATTCCCCAAGACTGCTGCCGACCCAACAAAGGCCGATAAAGACCGTACTTGGCACACAGAACCCCCTTGACCCACTCTCCATCCTACTGCAGTATGGAGGAAGGCGGACCATGGAGGATGGGACTTCAAGTACCTCTAATCATTCCCAAGACTGCTGCCGCCCCTAACAAAGGCCGATAAAGACCGTACTTGGCACACAGAACCCCCTTGACCCACTCTCCATCCTACTGCAGTTTAGAGGAGGGTGGACCATGGAGGATGGGACTTCAAGTACCTCTAATCATTCCCCAAGACTGCTGCCGCCCCTAACAAAGGCCGATAAAGACCGTACTTGGCACACAGAACCCCCTTGACCCACTCTCCATCCTACTGCAGTATGGAGGAAGGCGGACCATGGAGGATGGGACTTCAGTAATCATTCCCAAGACTGCTGCCGAGGCCGATAAAGAGACCGTGGCACACACAGAACCCCCTTGACCCACTCTCCATCCTACTGCAGTATGGAGGAAGATGATGGGGACTAATCATTCCCAAGACTACCTAACAAGGCCGATACAGACCGTACTTGGCACACAGAACCCCTTGACCCACTCTCCATCCTACTGCAGTATGGAGGAGGCGGACCATGGAGGATGGACTTCAAGTACCTCTAATCATTCCCAAGACTGCTGCCGCCCCTAACAAAGGCCGATAAAGACCGTACTTGGCACACAGAACCCCCTTGACCCACTCTCCATCCTACTGCAGTATGGAACCATGGAGGATGGGACTTCAAGTAACCTCTAATCATTCCCCAAGACTGCTGCCGCCCAACTAACAAAGGCCGATAAAGACCCATCCACACAGAACCCCTTGACCCACTCTCCATCCTACTGCAGTATGGAGGAGGCGGACCATGGAGGATGGGACTAGTACCTCTAATCATTCCCCAAGACTGCTGCCGCCCCTAACAAAGGCCGATAAAGACCGTACTTGGCACACAGAACCCCTTGACCCACTCTCCATCCTACTGCAGTATGGAGGAAGGCGGACCATGGAGGATGGGACTTCAAGTACCTCTAATCATTCCCCAAGACTGCTGCCGCCCCTAACAAAGGCCGATAAAGACCGTACTTGGCACACAGAACCCCTTGACCCACTCTCCATCCTACTGCAGTATGGAGGAAGGCGGACCATGGAGGATGGGACTTCAAGTACCTCTAATCATTCCCCAAGACTGCTGCCGCCCCTAACAAAGGCCGATAAAGACCGTACTTGGCACACAGAACCCCCTTGACCCACTCTCCATCCTACTGCAGTATGGAGGAAGGCGGACCATGGAGGATGGGACTTCAAGTACCTCTAATCATTCCCCAAGACTGCTGCCGCCCCTAACAAAGGCCGATAAAGACCGTACTTGGCACACAGAACCCCCTTGACCCACTCTCCATCCTACTGCAGTATGGAGGAAGGCGGACCATGGAGGATGGGACTTCAAGTACCTCTAATCATTCCCCAAGACTGCTGCCGCCCCTAACAAAGGCCGATAAAGACCGTACTTGGCACACAGAACCCCCTTGACCCACTCTCCATCCTACTGCAGTATGGAGGAAGGCGGACCATGGAGGATGGGACTTCAAGTACCTCTAATCATTCCCCAAGACTGCTGCCGCCCCTAACAAAGGCCGATAAAGACCGTACTTGGCACACAGAACCCCATGACCCACTCTCCATCCTACTGCAGTATGGAGGAAGGCGGACCATGGAGGATGGGGTACCTCTAATCATTCCCCAAGACTGCTGCCGCCCTAACAAAGGCCGATAAAGACCGTACTTGGCACACAGAACCCCTTGACCCACTCTCCTTCCTCCTGCAGTATGGAGGAAGGCGGACCATGGAGGATGGGACTTCAAGTACCTCTAATCATTCCCCAAGACTGCTGCCGCCCCTAACAAAGGCCGATAAAGACCGTATTTTGGCACACAGAACCCCTTGACCCACTCTCCATCCTACTGCAGTATGGAGGAAGGCGGACCATGGAGGATGGGACTTCAAGTACCTCTAATCATTCCCCAAGACTGCTGCCGCCCCTAACAAAGGCCGATAAAGACCGTACTTGGCACACAGAACCCCCTTGACCCACTCTCCATCCTACTGCAGTATGGAGGAAGGCGGACCATGGAGGATGGGACTTCAAGTACCAAAGACCAACCTTGGCCCACGATGACCTTCTCAAATAACCTGGGCAGTGCCGGGTCCCCAAGCTAGTATATAATATAAATCCATAAAGCAGTAATAATTGATGAGGGTTGAAAGAGAACAATTGTCTCCTTGTTTCCTGCCCTTCGAGGCTGCCCTTCCTTCTCACCCCGATGGGGACTCAGGCGGCTGTAATTGTCATGAGGATGATGATGATGAAAAGGTGTAGGTTCCCCCTTGGCATAGTCACCTTGGCATGTTTGCAAAGGGCTAGGCTGGCAGGAGCTGGGGCTCACAGCGTGAGCTCACCCTGCTCCTGCGGCCTTGCTTTCACAGGTGCATTTCAACCTCGCTGTGCCCTCCCTTCAGCCCTAAGAAGAGGCCAGGAATGCATACATTACTACTACTATTACTATTATTATTATTACCAACACACACACCCTGGGGGGAGAAAGGCAGTCTATAAATACTGTATATACCAGTGTTTCCCAACCAGTGTGCCGTGAGGGGTCACCAGGTGTGCCGTGGGAAATTGGAGCCTCCAAGACCCTGACTTATTAAAGGAGCGCCGCTACGTCACAGTACAAAATGCACCATTAATCCTACATAAGCATACACAAGAACACATCCAAAGTGCCCAATCCTGCTGGAGAAAATCAAAAGTCTTACATAAGGTAGTTTGGCGTGGTCGCCACAGAGAGCGGAGGAGTTGCGAACCAGGAAGTCGCGAGTTCACGGAGCGCTCCTCTACGGAAAACTCGCAATATTTGATTAAATCATGGAAGTGAGTGCAAAAAACAAAGTGTGTCCTCACAATGTTCTCCAATGTCAGTTCCGGGATCCGCACAATAACACAGTCAGTTTGCGGACAATTTTAAAAAGCAGCACCACAATCATAGCGACAAGGTAGAAAATCACGTAGATAATCACATATATTCAAACCGCCAGAGGCTGAAGATAGATGTGATGGAATCGAAAGCTGGCATGGGCACACTTGGGCCTTCCGGGTGCTTTGGACTCCAACTCCCACCATTCCTAGCAGCCTCAGGCTCTTTTCCTCCCCCTCAGCCACTTAAGCAGGAAAGGGCCTCAGGCTGTTAGGAATGGTGGGAGTTGGAGTCCAAAGCACCCAGAGGGCCCAAGTTTTCTCATGACTGACAGCTGTTGAGCAAGACCTTCCTGTGTGTCTTTCTGCCATTCCTGCCGGGATATCTATGTTGTGTTCATCGAAACAGGTCCAGGTTTCACACTGAGTGTATAAATACATTCAAACACATATTAACTATATGTATGACTGTATTAGAGTGTCATTTTGTGTCATTTTGGTTGGTGGTGTGCCCCAGGATTTTGTCAATGTGAAAAATGTGCTGCGGCTCAAAAAAGGTTGGGAAACACTGGTATATACTAATAATAACAGTAATAATAGTAGTTGTTGCTGCTGTTTCCTTATGAGGGAGAGCAGTCTCCCCCCCCCCCCCCACGGAACACCAGCTGATCTCTCAGGGAACACGACCCTCTCTAGGACCCAGAGAGGCGGCAGGGGAGGCTCAGGAGTGGAGGGGCCGGGCCACGCCTTCCTCCTAGAGCCTCTCCTGCCTCACCTGCCTGCCTGCTTCTCTGGATCATGGAGGTGAACTACAGCAGTGTTTCCCAACCAGTGTGCCGTGAGCGATCATCAGGTGTGCCGTGGGGAAATGGAACCTCCAGGAGGGGAGGGGGGAGAGTCGAGTGTGTTGAAGTATAAAAACCCTAAGAAACGTACCTCGATAAAGGCACAAAACTACAACCACCCCCCTCCCCACCCGTTGCCTACTTGGCCTCTCCCTCTCTATGCAGCCGCCTCCCTTTCCCCAAGTAGAGACCTCCTCTTGCCTCCCGGGGGTTCTGTGTGGGAAGTTTGGCCCAGTTCTACGTATCATTGGTGGGGTTCCGAATGCTCTTGGATTGTAGGGGAACTAGAAATCCCAGCAACTACAACTCCCAAATGTCAAGGTCTATTTCCCCCCAACTCCACCTGTGTTCACATTTGGGCATATTGAGTATTCTTGCCAAGTTTGGTCCTGATCCAACATTGTTTGAGTCCACAGTGCTCTCTGGATGTCGGTGAACTGCAACTCCAAAACCCAAGGCCAATGCCCACCCAACTCATCTAGCGTTTTCTCTTGGTTCTGGGAGTTCGGTGTGGGAAGTGTGTGCCATTCCTGCCGGGATCTCCATGGTGTGTTCGTGGAAACAGGCCCAGGTTTCACACGGAGGGTAGAAATCCATTGAGAAACGTCTTCCCTCTACGGGTGACTGTGTTCGAGTGCCGTTGTGTGTCATGGTGGTGGGCGGCGTGCCCCCCAGGGGTTTGCAAATGTCCAGAGTGTGCCGCGCGCGGCTCAAGAAAGGTTGGGGAACGCTGAACTACAGCTCCCAAACTTCTTCCCTCCAGGTACTGCTGTGTGAGAGGAGGAGGAGGGGGGTCCCTGCCCCCGGGTTTGGGCATTGGGAAAGGCGGAGGGGGGGAGGGGGGCGGCCAAGAGCCGAGGGGCGCTGCTTGCTTCCCGAAAGGCACGGGGCGCGGTGGCGGCGGCGGCGGCGGCGGCGGCGGCGTCTACACGGCGGAGTGAATGCGGGCTGGCCCCACTCGGCCTGCCTCCGCGGCTCCCAAGACTGGCTGCACGGGCCTGGCTGCTGCGGAGCCCTGGCGGCAGGAGAAGCGCGACCAAGCCGCGTCCATGCCGCCGCGTGGTTGGGAAACTCGCCCAAGTGCCCGGCCGCCAGGTGTTCTTCTGGACGCCAACTCCCAGAAGTCCTCCCAGCTGGGGAAGGGGCCAGGGTTCCCGGGAGTTGAAGCCCAAGCCCCCTGGGCTGGGAGGAGGAGGGGGGGGGAGGACCCCCCAGCTGGAAGGGGAACTCCAACTCCCAAAGCCAAGGCGGCCCACTCCTCTCCCCTCCAGGCCTGCCCCTGTGCCAGAGGAGGAGTGCCGTGGGGCTGGGGGCGGCGTGGGCCCGGGGTCGGGAAGGGCAGGCGCGGAGCCTCCCAGGGAAGGCCGGGGGCGGCTTCTTCCACGCCGAGCCCAGGGAAAGGCAGTGGGCGCACCGCAGCGTCTACACGGCGGTGGGGTTAATGCGGGCTGGCACCCCGCTCCCCTCCCTCGCCCCCCCCCCATCACCCATCACCCCCCAGCCAGCCAGCCAGCCAGCCAGCCCGGGCGCGTCCACACGTGTCCAAGCCCCCCTCCCCCGGGCCAGGGGGAAAGGCCATCCCTGTACCTGGGCGGGAGGAGGAATCCCTGCCGGCCTGCTCTCCTGGCCCTTGGCCTTGGCCTGCGGGGGGGGGGGGTCTTAAGTTGCCCTCGGCCGGGCCTGAGGAAGGGGGCGGGGCAAGGCCTGAAGGGGGGCAGGTGTGTGTGCTCTCTGGCCTGCCAGAGAGGGAAGAGCCTGGCGCCCCTCCCAAGGGGGCTTCCCCCCTGGCTCCAAAGGGAGGGGCTTCTCACGCCCAGCCACTCGGGGGGGGGGCAGGGGGGGCAAACGCCTTCCCTATTACTATCATTGTTATTACTTGCAGTGTTTACATACGGCCTTCCTCACCCCTGGGGGGTGGGGGGGGGATAATAAATAATAACTAATAATAGTAATACCTAAATTAAATAATTAAAGCACTGAAATATGACGAGTCATGTCTCTGTCGAAGCTGGCCTGGGCACACTTGGGCCTTCCAGGGGCTTTGGACTCCAACTCCCACCATTCCCAGCAGCCTCGGGCCCTTTTCCTTTCCCCCCTCAGCCACTGAAGCAGGAAAGGGCCTCAGGCTGTGAGGGATGGTGGGAGTCGGAGTCCAAAGCACCCAGGGGGCCGGAGTCTTCCCGTGCCTGTTTGAGGGGCCTTCAAGTGGCGAGCCTCCTCCCAACATTGGGGTTCTGGATAGAAAACGACCTCACATATAGTTAATATGTTTCTAAATGGATCAAAATGGCGGCAGAAGCGGCAGCGTGAGCAAAGCAAGGCAAAGCCAGCAGAGCGAGGCTGGAAAGAAGGGAGCCCGAGTAGAGAAGGAAAAGTCAGTGTTGGGCAGGAGGAGGAAGGAAGGAAGGAAGGAAGGAAGGAAGGGCGAGAAGGGGGGGAGGGGAGGAAGAGGCCTCTGTCGAAGCTGGCCTGGGCACACTTGGGCCTTCCAGGGCTTTGGACTCCAACTCCCACCATTCCTAGCAGCCTCGGGCCCTTTTCCTCCCCCCCCCTCAGCCACTGAAGCAGGAAAGGGCCTCAGGCTGTGAGGGATGGTGGGAGTCGGAGTCCAAAGCACCCAGGGGGCTGAGGTTTCCCCGTGCCTGTTTGAGGGGCCTTCAAGTGGCGAGCCTCCTCCCAACATTGGGGTTCTGGATAGAAAACGACCTCACATATAGTTAATATGTTTCTAAATGGATCAAAATGGCGGCAGAAGCGGCAGCGTGAGCAAAGCAAGGCAAAGCCAGCAGAGCGAGGCTGGAAAGAAGGGAGCCCGAGTAGAGAAGGAAAAGTCAGTGTTGGGCAGGAGGAGGAAGGAAGGAAGGAAGGAAGGACGGAAGGGCGAGAAGGGGAGGGGGAGGAAGAGGCCTCTGTCGAAGCTGGCCTGGGCACACTTGGGCCTTCCAGGGGCTTTGGACTCCAACTCCCACCATTCCTAGCAGCCTCGGGCCCTTTTCCTCCCCCCCCCTCAGCCACTGAAGCAGGAAAGGGCCTCAGGCTGTGAGGGATGGTGGGAGTCGGAGTCCAAAGCACCCAGGGGCTGAGGTTTCCCGTGCCTGTTTGAGGGGCCTTCAAGTGGCGAGCCTCCTCCCAACATTGGGGTTCTGGATAGAAAACGACCTCACATATAGTTAATATGTTTCTAAATGGATCAAAATGGCGGCAGAAGCGGCAGCGTGAGCAAAGCAAGGCAAAGCCAGCAGAGCGAGGCTGGAAAGAAGGGAGCCCGAGTAGAGAAGGAAAAGTCAGTGTTGGGCAGGAGGAGGGAAGGAAGGAAGGAAGGAAGGAAGGAAGGAAGCTGGGCGAGAAGGGGGAGGGAGGAAGAGGCCTCTGTCGAAGCTGGCCTGGGCACACTTGGGCCTTCCAGGGGCTTTGGACTCCAACTCCCACCATTCCTAACAGCCTCAGGCCCATATAGTTAATATGTTTCTAAATGGATCTCCCCCTCAGCCACTGAAGCAGGAAAGGGCCTCAGGCTGTGAGGGATGGTGGGAGTCGGAGTCCAAAGCACCCAGGGGGCTGAGGGGAGGGGAGGAAGAGGCCCCGTGCCTGTTTGAGGGGCCTTCAAGTGGCGAGCCTCCTCCCAACATTGGGGTTCTGGATAGGGAAAACGACCTCACATATAGTTAATATGTTTCTAAATGGATCAAAATGGCTGGCAGAAGCGGCAGCGTGAGCAAAGCAAGGCAAAGCCAGCAGAGCGAGGCTGGAAAGAAGGGAGCCCAGTAGAGAAGGAAAAGTCAGTGTTGGGCAGGAGGAGGAAGGAAGGAAGGAAGGAAGGAAGGAAGGGCGAGAAGGGGGAGGGGAGGAAGAGGCCTCTGTCGAAGCTGGCCTGGGCACACTTGGGCCTTCCAGGGGCTTTGGACTCCAACTCCCACCATTCCTAGCAGCCTCGGGCCCTTTTCCTCCCCCCCCCCCTCAGCCACTGAAGCAGGAAAGGGCCTCAGGCTGTGAGGGATGGTGGGAGTCGGAGTCCAAAGCACCCAGGGGGCTGAGGTTTCCCCGTGCCTGTTTGAGGGGCCTTCAAGTGGCGAGCCTCCTCCCAACATTGGGGTTCTGGATAGAAAACGACCTCACATATAGTTAATATGTTTCTAAATGGATCAAAATGGCGGCAGAAGCGGCAGCGTGAGCAAAGCAAGGCAAAGCCAGCAGAGCGAGGCTGGAAAGAAGGGAGCCCGAGTAGAGAAGGAAAAGTCAGTGTTGGGCAGGAGGAGGAAGGAAGGAAGGAAGGAAGGAAGGGCGAGAAGGGGGAGGGGAGGAAGAGGCCTCTGTCGAAGCTGGCCTGGGCACACTTGGGCCTTCCAGGGGCTTTGGACTCCAACTCCCACCATTCCTAGCAGCCTCGGGCCCTTTTCCTTTCCCCCCTCAGCCACTGAAGCAGGAAAGGGCCTCAGGCTGTGAGGGATGGTGGGAGTTGGAGTCCAAAGCACTCATGACTGACAGCTGTTGAGCAAGACCTTCGTGTGTGTCTTTCTGCCATTCCTGCCGGGATATCTCTGTCGTGTTCATGGAAACAGGCCCAGGTTTCACACGGAGTGTATAAATACATTTAAAGACATATTAACTATCTGTATGACTGTGTTAGAGTGTCGTTTTGTGTCATTGTGGTTGGTGGGCCAAAGTCTTCCCGTGCCTGTTTGAGGGACCTTCAAGTGGTGGGCCTCCTCCCAACATTGTGATTCTGGATAGAAAACAAACAACAACACAACATGACATTGTTTGAGTCCACAGTGCTCTCTGGCTGTAGGTGAACTACAACTTCCAAACTCAAGGTCCATTCCCAAGCAAAACCTTTCAGTACTTTCTGTTAGTAATGAGAGTTCAATGTGGCAAGTTTGGTTCAATTCCATTGTTGCAAGAGTTCAGGATGCTCTTTGATTGTGTGTTAACTATAAATCCCAGAAACTGTAACTCCCAAACGTCACGGTCTATTTTCCCCAAACTCCATCTGTGTTCACATTTGGGCCTATTGAGTATTCGTGCCAAGTTTGGTCCTGATCCAACATGGTTTGAGTCCACAGTGCTCTCTGGCTGTCGGTGAACTACAACTCCCAAACCCAAGGCCAATGCCCACCAACCTCTGATAGCATTTTCTCTTGGTGATGGGAGTTCTGTGTGGGAAGTGTGTGTCTTTCTGCCATTCCTGCCGGGAGATCCATGTTGTGTTCCACTGGCCTGGCCACGGGTCTTCGTTTTGCATGCACACTTTTTTTTTGGCATTATTTTGTTTTGAATTTTTAAGAAAACTTTTTTTGGGGGGGGGGGTCCGGATCTGCTGCCCTGCCAAGGCCGCCGCCCAAGGCCATGGCCGAAAGTGGCCTCCTGGGTAATCCGGGCCTGGGGAAGAGCGGGTAATCCTGAGATTTGGGGAAGGGCCCCCCGCCCCTTCACGGCCACCTCTGGCGCCCCCCAGGGGCATGGCTTGCGAGCGCCATCCCCTCCGGCAGCACGCTTGGCTCCCTGACGCCCCTCCTCCTCCTCCCTCCGGTGCCTCCTCCTCCTCCCGCGGCTCAAGGCCGAGGCCCAGGGCACTTCGGAGGGGCTGCGGTGCCTCGAGCTGCTCAACCGGCGGCAGGAGCTCTCCAACTGGGAGGAGCTGGTGGGCAACCGGCCCTGCCTCAAGGTGGCCAGCAGCACCCGGGGTGCCGCCACCGGGGTGAGGAGCCTCGGGCTTTGCGGGAGAGAGAGGGGCGGACCCCCACCCACCCAGGGACCTCCTTGGCCAATGGCCAGCCAACCGCCAGGAGGGAGGCCTTCCGCGCCCCTCACGCTCCGGCGGCTGAGCCCCGTCCGGCCAGGTAGGCGAGAGGAAGACGCGAAGCAGGTCCCCGCAGGGAGAGAAGGATCTGGTGGGAGCGGGAAGGCCACGGGAGCCCCCCAAAGGGCCTGTCCTGGGAGGAGGCCTTCGGGGGGGGGGGGGGGGGGCAGAAACACCTTTCCCGGGCCCATTACCAAGGCCCCTATTTCTTGATTCTTACGTGGTATCAAAAGCACGGCATGAATTGTTGGTGGGGGTCAGAATGCCTTTGACAGAAGGCGAACTAGAAATCCCAGCAACTACAACTCCCAAATGACAAGACCAACCCCTCCCCCAACCTCACCAGGATTCAAATTTGGACGTCTTGGGCCTTTGTGCCAAGTTAGGAACATCAGAAGAGCCATGCCGAATCGGGCCTCAGCCCACCTAGCCCAGCACTCTGTGCCACACAGGGGCCCACCAGCTGCAGGCGGGGATCTCGAGCAGAAGGGAGGGCAAGACCCTCGCCTGCTCCCGACCCCCCACGACCAGTGCCCGGGGAAGATCCTGCCTGCCCCCGTCCACACAGGGGTGGCCCTTGGACGTCCAGCCAATGAAAAGACGTCCTGCGTGTCGGACACTGACATCGCGATTCATCACAGGAGCCAAACTACAGCCATGAAGTCGCAACGGGAATCGTGTTGGTGGGGGGTCCTTCTCTTCCTTCCTTTTCTTCCCTTCCTTCCTCTTTTCTCCCCTTTCTCCCCTTTACTCTCTTTTCTCTCCTTCTCTTCCTTCCTTTTCTTCTCTTCCTCTTTTCTCCCTTTGTTCCCCTTTACTCTCTTTTCTCTCCTTCTCTTCCTTCCTTTTCTTCTCTTCCTTCCTCTTTTCTCCCTTTGCTCCCCTTTACTCTCTTTTCTCTCTTCTCTCCTTCTCTTCCTTCCTTTTCTTCTCTTCCTTCCTCTTTTCTCCCTTTGCTCCCCTTTACTCTCTTTTCTCTTTTCTCTCCTTCTCTTCCTTCCTCTTTTCTCCCCTTTCTCCCCTTTACTCTCTTTTCTCTTTTCTCTCCTTCTCTTCCTTCCTCTTTTCTCCCCTTTCTCCCCTTTACTCTCTTTTCTCTCCTTCTCTTCCTTCCTTTTCTTCTCTTCCTTCCTCTTTTCTCTCCCCTTTCTCCCCTTTACTCTCTTTCCTCTTTTCTCTCCTTCTCTTCCTTCCTTTTCTTCTTTTCTCCCTTTGCTCCCCTTTACTCTCTTTCATCTTTTCTCTTCTTCTCTTCCTTCCTTTTCTTCCCTTCCTTCCTCTTTTCTCCTTTCTCCCCTTTACTCTCTTTACTCTTTTCTTCCCCTTTTTCTCTTCCTTCCTCTTTTCTCTTTCTTTTACTCTCTTTCTCTCCTTCTCTTCCTTCCTTTTCTTTCCTTCCTCTTTTCTCCCCTTTCTCCCCTTTACTCTCTTTTCTCTTTTCTCTCCTTCTCTTCCTTCCTTTTCTTCCCTTCCTTCCTCTTTTCTCCCTTTGCTCCCCTTTGCTCTCTTTTCTCTTTTCTCTCCTTCTCTTCCTTCCTTTTCTTCCCTTCCTTCCTCTTTTCTCCCCTTTCTTCCTTCCTTTTCTTCTTTTCTCCCTTTGCTCCCCTTTACTCTCTTTCCTCTTTTCTCTCCTTCTCTTCCTTCTCCTTCTCTTCCTTCCTTTTCTTCCCTTCCTTCCTCTTTTCTCCCCTTTCTCCCCTTTACTCTCTTTTCTCTTTTCTCTCCTTCTCTTCCTTCCTTTTCTTCCCTTCCTTCCTCTTTTCTCCCCTTTCTCCCCTTTACTCTCTTTTCTCTCCTTCTCTTCCTTCCTTTTCTTCCCTTCCTTCCTCTTTTCTCCCCTTTCTCCCCTTTACTCTCTTTCCTCTCCTTCTCTTCCTTCCTTTTCTTCCCTTTCTTCCCTTTTCTCCCCTTTTCACCTTTCTCTCTTTTCTCTTTTCTCTCCTTCTCTTCCTTCCTTTTCTTCCCTTCCTTCCTCTTTTCTCCCTTTGCTCCCCTTTGCTCTCTTTTCTCTTTTCTCTCCTTCTCTTCCTTCCTTTTCTTCCCTTCCTTCCTCTTTTCTCCCTTTTCTCCCCTTTACTCTCTTTTCTCTTTTCTCTCCTTCTCTTCCTTCCTTTTCTTCTCTTCCTCTTTTCTCCCTTTGCTCCCCTTTACTCTCTTTTCTCTTTTCTCTCCTTCTCTTCCTTCCTTTTCTTCCTTCCTCTTTTCTCCCTTTGCTCCCCTTTACTCTCTTTTCTCTTTTCTCTCCTTCTCTTCCTTCCTTTTCTTCCCTTCCTTCCTCTTTTCTCCCCTTTCTCCCCTTTACTCTCTTTTCTCTTTTCTCTCCTTCTCTTCCTTCCTCTTTTCTCCCTTTGCTCCCCTTTACTCTCTTTTCTCTTTTCTCTCCTTCTCTTCCTTCCTTTTCTTCTTTTCTTCCTCTTTTCTCCCTTTACTCTCTTTCATCTTTTCTTCTTCCTTCTCTTCCTTCCTTTTCTTCCCTTCCTTCCTCTTTTCTCCCCTTTCTCACCTTTCTCCCCTTTACTCTCTTTTCTCTCCTTCTCTTCCTTCCTTTTCTTCCCTTCCTTCCTCTTTTCTCCATTTGCTCCCCTTTACTCTCTTTCTTCTCTTCCTTCCTTCTCTGCCGCCGGGAGGACAAGGCCCGTGGGGCAGGCGGCCCAACTGGGAGTTAAAGTTCTTCTGAGGACATTCTGCAAAAAACCCCAAACCATTCATTGCCTCCCATGACTTGTTTATGCCTTATTCGTATTATCCTGATTATTGCCTTGTCAAAGGCATTCCTGGCTGGAATCACTAGGTTGCCGTGAGTTTTACGGGCTGCCTGGCCATGTTCCAGCAGCATTCTCTCCTGATGTTTCGCCCACATCTGTGGCAGGCATCCTCAGAGGTTGTGAGGTCTGTTGAAAACTAGGAAAATTGATGTGTGTGTGTGTGTGTGTAGATAGATAGATAGATAGATAGATAGATAGATAGATAGAGGAGAGAATGCTTCTGGAACATGGCCATAATACAGGCCGGAGAACGCACAACGCCCCGTCCCCCTTCTTACGGCCACATCCTGCGCCCACTGCATGTTAGTCTTTGTTCTCTGCATTTCAATATGTCGGTACATTTTAAGATCTGTATTGCACTGAACGTTTGAAGAGGATGGGAGAGGCAAGTAAGAAATAATAATGATAATAATAATAATAATAATCTCACTTCTCTCCCAAAGGAGATTATTGTTAATAACAATAAACACAACAACAGTAATAGCATCTGGCTTTTTTTCTCCCAAAGGAGACTCAGAGCAGCTAATAATAGTAAAAATAATAACTCTCTCTCTATATATATATACAGTGTGTGTGTGTATATATATGTATATATATATACATATATATACACACACACACACACACATATATATACACACACACTACTATTAAATAGGAATAAATAATATTGAATATAAAATGCATATTATAAATTAAAAACCTGGTACTAATATTAAATAGGTATTAAATAATATTATAAATCTCTCTCTCTCTCTCTCTCTCTCTCTCTCTCTCTCTCTATATATATATATATATATATATATATATATATATATAATATTATATTCCTGGTACTAATGATACGAAATCTGGTTCGTTCTCAGGCATTCAGGCTGATCTGACACGCAGCAGGGAGTTCCGCAGTTGCTGCACACCCATTTGGGTCAAATGAGATGGAAAATGTGTCCATTGTCAGATCTCAGTGGAGCTGACCTAATTTCACCGGGGAGCATGTTTCACAAGCCGGGGGGCACCACCGAGAAGGCCCTGTCTCGTTCCCACCAAACGCATTTGCAAAGATGGCATGATTGAGAGCAGGGCCTCCCTGGATTGTCTTAAACTCAGACGCGGGCCGTAAAAGGAGATCCGTTCAGGCAAATAAGCTGGGCCAGAACTGTATATAGGGGTTTATAGGCCATGAGCAGCACTTGGAATCGCGCTTGGAAATGGACCGGCAGCCAGTCGGGCTGACACAACAGGGGAGGGGTGTGCTCCCTGCATCAGATGTTTTGCTATAGTTAACTTCAGACTGGAGAACAAGCCCTATGAGGAGCGGCTGAAAGAGGTGAAGGTTGAGAGGAGACAAGGTGAGGGCCAGGGGGAGTCATAGGAGGGAGGGAGGGAGGGAGCCAGCATTTTCTTCTGCCTTGGAAACTAGGATGCGGAACAATGGCTTCAAACTACAGGAAAGGAGATTCCACCTGAACGTTAGGAAGGACTTCCTTCCTACCCGTGCGAGCTGTTCAGCAGTGGAACTCTCTTTGGAGGCTTTTAAACGGAGGCTGGGTGGCCACCTGTCGCATGGGGTGCTTTCCATGCGCTTGTCCTGCTCCTTGGCCGAATGGGGTTGGACTGGGCGATGGCCCACCCGGCCTCTTCCCAACTCTATGGTTCCATGAATGCATGCTGGGAAGTCAGCCATAGCAGAGCGCTTGAGGGACCAACCTGGAGACACAGGAACAGAAGGGCTGGGCCGCTCGCACAACCAGCGTCATGTCGGGCGACGCAGAGAAACCTTTGGAATCCGCAAGCAGGGGGACAATTTCAATACAAAGGAGGAAAGTATGAACATGAACAAAATCTGGCTACCTCTAAAATCAGGACAGGAACTAAAGAGTAGCACTCAAGAAGCTGGGCCAGTTCACACCTCCCAACAAAGGATTCCCCCAGGCAGCAAGCAGTCAGGCTTTGAAGCCATAGATGTGGGCGAAACGTCAGGAGAGAGTGCTTCTGGAACAAGACCATACAGCCTGGGAAACCCAGCACAACTCATCTCCACCTCTTCTAGGGCAACATCAGCTAGGCGGTTGCTTTCAAAGGGGATTCACTAAATCCATGAATGGAGAGACCATGGCTACAGAGGGCTCCCCCGGTGTTGTGGAATGACAACCCGTCACGAGTGGGCGTGCAGTGTGGAACAGGGTGTGGATTCCGGGGTGAGAAAGGCCATGTCCTCAGAGCTTCCATCTTACTGCTGTTCACTGTTCTATGGCTCTATTACGGTTTTTAATTATGGTTCTTATTGATTTTACGCTGTGAAGTGCCCCAGCCTTCGGGAAGGAGCGGTACGCAAGTATGAATACGAAGTACATCCATACATTAAAACATGGGGGGAGTTTATTAAAGTGCCCAAACTTTGTGGTTGTGGGACATCCTACAGCACATTTTCTATAGTTTTCCCGTGACTATCTTGTGGAAGTATTATGTTTTGTGCATGGGGTGAAATGTCAATGAGGTGCAATGTATGATGCAATGTATGTGCCTGGGTGTCATCAGCCAGCCTACTAGCGACCGACCGTGGAGAGCTGGAGCCTGGTGCCGAAAGAGTTCAAGAGAGGTCATGCACGAAGGCTCTGGGACCCGGGTGTGGAGGAGGCTCCCGGGCACCGTCTCCCTCCCTTTTTTCAAGTTTTTAAAATTTTATTCACATGCAAGAACAACTTACAATGTAGACAAAACACAACACAGGGAACATGATTGCATACACCTGGCCCACCCCCAAGGCCTGGACAGGTCTCCTCTCCTTGGCCATCGATTTATAAGTCAGCCCTTAATGGAGTGTCATGTGCAAAACCCCTGGCCAACAGGGTGGCATTGCTTTCCATGCTCGCTCTCTCAAGTGTATTTCCTCAAGACCGGCCAGTAGGCCTCAAAACCCGATCCCTGGCCACCTTCATTTCCATTGTCAGTTTACCATTGAAGGCTACGCTCCAGACCTCCCTCGACCAAGCTTCCAGCGTAAGATTAGTTACTATTTTCCCACTCCTGGCTGTTATCATTCTTGCCACAGTAAATACAATGATCACCAATCCTTTCTTTTCCATTTCTAAATTCAGCATTGTGGCGTCCATTAGTAATGCCAACCTAGCCTCCGGAGTAATACTTAGCCCTATAGTATGGCTTATTTGGGTGAATAGATCCTTCCAAGAGAACCGCTCACCAGGCACACCTCTCCCAGCCATCTTGCCATGTCAGAAAAGCAGCCTTCCGTCTCGCGTGTAGTAAACTCCAACAAAAACTCCGAGACATTCAGAACAAGTGGTGGATTGATTTAGCAGAAAAGACACAACGCTGTGCAGATCTGGGTGATCACAGAGGTTTTTATGAAGCGCTCAAAGCAGCGTTTGGATCTGCTTATCAGGTCCAAAGCCCCTTAGACAGTACAGATGGTCAAACACTAATGACTGATAAAACCTCCATCCTGAACCGATGGGCTGGACATTTTCAGAGTCTCTCCAATGCCAACCGAGTCGTCCAAGGTTCAGCTATCCAACACGTGATCCAACAACCAATGACAAATGAACTGGACACAGCAGCTCCCGCTCTGGAAGAGACCCTTGAGGCCACACAGCAGATGGAAAATGGCCAGGCAGCCGGGATCGATGGAATCCCACCTGAAGCTTGGAAGCAGGGAGGTCATGCACTCCATGCTAAATTCCACGAGCTCCTTGTGAGTTGCTGGGGAAAAGGTGAACTGCCATCAGATCTCCGAGATGCAGTTTTCATCATCACCCTGTATAAGAAAAAGGGAACAACATCCGATGGCTCAAACTATCGAGGGGTAACACTGCTCTCCATTGCTGGAGAAATCCTTGCGAGGAGACTCCTGAACAGATTAGTTCCTGCCATTGCAGAAGAACTTCTCCTGGAAAGCCAATGCGGCTTCAGAGCTCATAGGAGCACCACAGACACGGTTTTTGCCCTTAGACAACTGCAAGAGAAATGTAGAGAGCAGAACAAAGGACTCTATGTCACATTTGTCGACCTCACCAAAGCCTTCGACTCTGTGAGCAGGAAAGGTCTGTGGCAGATCCTGGAACGTCTAGGATGTCCCCCCAAATTCCTCAAAATGAATATCCTGTTACATGAGGGCCAGCACGGTCAAGTCAGATATGGCGATGCTCTCTCGGAGCCCTTTCTCATAACTAACGGAGTGAAACAAGGTTGTGTTCTTGCACCAACCCTATTTACAATCTTCTTCAGCATGATGCTCCAAAGGGCTATGGCAGACCTCGAAGAAGAAGACGGCATATATATACGCTATCGTACTGATGGCAGCTTGTTCAACTTAAGCCGTCTGAGGGCTCGCACTAAAACTCTAAACTATCTAGTCCGTGAGCTGCTTTTTGCTGACGATGCTGCCCTTGTCGCCCATTCAGAAGCAGCCCTGCAGCGCCTCACGTCCTGCTTTGCAACAGCTGCAGAGCTGTTTGGGCTAGAAGTCAGCCTGAAGAAAACGGAAGTCCTCTACCAGCCTGCACCACAGGAAGAACACCATCATCCTCACATCAGCATAGGCAAATCTGTGCTTAAGTCCGTTCAGCAGTTCACCTCCCTGGGAAGCATCATCTCTTCAGACGCCAAGATTGACAAAGAGATAAATCACAGATTAGCAAAGGCATAGAGGGCATTCGGAAGGCTTCACAAAAGAGTCTGGAGCAACAAACACCTGAGACAAAGCACCAAAATCAGTGTGTACAGAGCTATCATACTGTCCATTCTCCTCTATGGGTCTGAAACATGGGTCACCTATCGCCAACACCTACGACTCCTTGAACGCTTTCATCAGCGCTGTCTTCACACAATCCTAAATATACACTGGACCGACTATGTGACGAATGTTGCTGTCCTTGAGCAAGCAGGGATCACCAGCGTTGAGGCCACGCTATTGAGAACACAGCTATGCTGGGCAGGGCACAAGGTCTCTAGCATGGAGGACCGCCGCCTCCCAAAGGTACTACTCTATAGTGAACTCGCCATGGGTCAGGGCAAGGGAGGCGCCCCCAAAAAGAGATATAAGGACTCCCTGAAACAACATCTCAGGCTCGGCCAGATTGATCACCAACAATGGTCCACCCTGGCCTCACATCGGGAGGCATGGAGACGCACTACCCACAATGCTGCGGCCTCCTTCAAGAAGACACGCCGAATGGGTCTCAAAGAGAAACGACAACGCAGAAAGAACCGCAACGTGGAAACGACATCACCCAAGGAGACTTTGTGCTGTGCTTTCTGCAACTGAACTTGCCTATCTCAGATTGGCCTTTTTAATCATCAAGGCACTTGTAAAAAGCGTGGGATGAGTCCTTCCTGAATCTTCGTTCGCGAAGTAATGCCGAGAGAGAGAGAGAGAGAGAGAGAGAGAGAGAGAGAGAGAGAGAGAGAGAGAGATCCTTCCAAGCCCTCTTCACTGGGGGCATTCCCACCATAAGTGGAAACACGTCCCTTTGTGCCTGCCACGTCGGCAGCAGAGGTTGCTTTGCTTGCTGCCCATCGGATGCTGCTTGACCCGCGTGGCAGACCGTCTCCAGATCACTTGAGATACCTTTTCTTTTAATCCTCCTGTTGATTGGTTCTTGGCCACTCTCCACTTCGGGACCCTTCCCCATCCAAATCTGCCAGGGCCCCACTAGGTCTCCTTCCCAGACCTTCTCAAACAGCTTCAGCCCTGTTCCTTCGCCAATTGACCCATTCTATATGTTCCCAATTAACCCTTTCTCGGTTATTTCTTGGGTTTTACGTTTACTTAGCCATTCCTCATATTTATTCCATGCTCTACATCTGGGGTTATACTTAACCAGTCCCTTTCCCAGTTATACAGCTCTTGTCTCTCAAACCCGCTCAGAGCACTTTGTTCTTCTCACTCAGTGTTTCCCAACCTTTTTTGAGCCGCGGCACACTTTTTACATTTACAAAATCCTGGGGCACACCACCAACCACAATGACACAAAACGACACTGTAACATTTTGTGTTAGAAGCTGAAGCTGGTGCAGAACGCGGCAGCCCGGCTGGCGGCAGGCCTTCCATCTCGCGGCCACATCACGCCCGTGCTGCGCGAACTGCACTGGCTTCCGATAGAGCACCGGATCACCTTCAAGGTGCTGGTCTTGGCCTTCAAGGCCTTGAATGGTCTGGGGCCAGTGTACCTAAGGGACCGCCTCTCCCATTGCAGTCCACCACGGCCACTGCGATCCGAGTCTCAAAACCTCCTGGTGGTGCCCAGTCGGCGATCCATCCACCTAGGCTCAACGCGGAGGAGGGCATTCAGTGCCGCTGCGCAGGTCCTGTGGAATGCTCTTCCCCCCACAATCCGAGCGCAGACCGATCTGCTAACGTTTCGCAGGGCCTGCCAAACCCTCCTCTTCAGCCAAGCGTTCGGTGCTTAGGAATATGTATGTTAAACTGTGCTCAAACCATGCTTGCGCGCTGGTTGCGCCAATTTTAACCACGATCTGTTTTTATTCTGTTCTACGGCTTTTGCAAATGTGAGTCGCCCTGAGCCTACGGGAAAGGCCGACTAATAAGTCAAAGTAATAAATAAATAAATAAATAAACAAACAAACATAGTCATACATATAGTTAATATGTTTCTAAATGTATTTATACACTCAGTGTGAAACCTGGGCCTGTTTCCATGAACACAACATAGATCTCCTGGCAGGAATGGCAGGAAGGCACACACTTCCCATAACCATGAGAAAATGCTATCAGAGTTTGGTAGGCATTGACCTTGGGTTTTTGGAGTTGTAGTACACCTATATCCAGAGAGCACTGTGGACTCAAACAATACTGGATCAGGACCAAACTTGGCATGAATACTCAATATGCCCAAATGTGAACACAGATGGAGTTTGGGGAAAATAGACCTTGACATTTGGGAGTTACAGTTTCTGGGATTTATAGTTAACACACAATCAAAGAGCATCCTGAACTCTTGCAACAATGGAATGGAACCAAACTTGGCACATTGAACTCTCATTACCAACAGAAAGTACTGAAAGGGTTTGCTTGGGAATTGACCTTGAGTTTGGAAGTTGTAGTTCACCTACACCCAGAGAGCACTGTTACGTTATGTTGTGGTTTGTTTTCTATCCAGAATCACAATGTTGGAAGGAGGCTCAGCATTTTAAGGTCCCTAAAACAGGCATGGGAAAACTTCGGCCCTCTGGGTGCTTTGGACTCCAACTCCCACCATTCCTAACAGCCTGAGGCCCATTCCTGCTTAAGTGGCTGAGGGGGGAAAGGAAAAGGGCCCGAGGCTGCTAGGAATGGTGGGAGTTGGAGTCCAAAACACCCGGAAGGTCCAAATTTGCCCATGCCAGCTTTCGACAGAGACCTCTTCCTTCCCCAGAGCAAAGCGAGGCAAAGCGAGCAGAGCGAGGCTGGGAAGAAGGGAGCCCGAGGGGAGAAGAACAAGTGTTGGGCAGGAGGGGGAAGGAAGGGTGTCGGAGGCTCCAATTTCCCACGGCCCACCTGAGGATCGCTCACGGCACACTGGTTGGGAAACACTGTTCTAACTCATGGAACTTGCCCATTGAACCTGGTCCCCATTCTTTCCAGGAAAGAGCCGTTTCCACCTCCACTAATTTTTAATATTTACGCTTAATTCTCAGCTCTCCTGGAAAATTCTCCAGTCACACGATTGGGGTTAACATCAGCCACATGGGAAAAGAGAAGGTGGACACAAGGTATTCCCAGGAATTTCCCCCTTCTCCCTTCCCGCGTGGCTGATGCCAAGTGCCGGGTGCCTGTGCCAGTCAAGCGGCCGGTCCTCTCTCTGGGCCTGCAGAAGGAGGGCTTCCTCCCACACAGCCAAGGAGCGCAACGTCCTGGCACATCTCACCCGCTCAGAGCAAGTCCAACACAGCTTGTAGCAACCACACAAACTGAGCTTCTGACATATCGCAATCACTTCCAGAGTAGGAACTGCACAACGGAACAGGAAAGAACACTTTCACACCAGGAACAGGTATCTTGCGAACGGTTGCCTAGTGTCACCTGCCTCACAGGCTGGGGACAATGGGACCTGCAACCCAGCAGCGCTTCTGGGTCTCATGTTGGGGGAAAGGTCAGAGAAAATGTCATATCCATAGGCTTTATTTCTCAATTCAAGCCCTTTCCTCCTGACGAAACAGAACAAACCGCAGCCTTCCAGGTGTTACGGAATCACAACTCCCATCAGCTCTGCTCGTGATCTCTCAAGAGGAGGAGCACAGGTGTTGTCGCCCAGCGTCTCTCAAAACACAGATGCACCCAAAGAATGGCTGAGTTATTCAGGGGTACCTCGACACCAGGCATCCCTCCCTCCCTCCCTCCCGGTGTTTCGGACTTCAGCTCCCACAATTCCTCACAGCCGGTAGGTTTGCCCGTGCCTGCTTGACATTGGACAGTTAATGCAGCACCACTGCACCTTCCATGGCTGATGGGAGGTCTACGTTTCCCAGGTCTTCAGCCTTTTCTGTCACAGGGCTGGTTCAGGACCAAACTACAACTCCCACGATTTCATAGCATTGAGCCATAGCCGTTAAAGTCATGTGGAATAGGTTAGATATGAGTGGAAATGACCCATCCCCCTTTTAAAGGTGTGACTGGCCCTTTAAACACGTGGGTTTCACCTGCACTTGCTGCTCTTGGTACAGATACATCCCGTGTGTTGCTGGAGAGGTTGACCCCCCCCACCCCCCCCCCCCACTTTAATGACTATGGTCCAATGCCAGAGAGGACCAAGAAAACATACTGGAGGTCTTCGGAGGGATTTATAGTTCACCTGCATCCAGAACGCACTGTGAACCCAAACAATGATGGATCTGGACCAAAGTTGGCATGCATACCTGATAGGCCCAAATTTGAATACTGGTGAGTTTTGAAGGGAATTGGCTTGGGCGTTTTGGAGTTGGAGGTACTGGGATTTATAGTTCACCTGCGATCAATGAGTGCTCTGAACTCCACCAAAGATGGAATTGGACGCAACTTGGCACACAGGACTCCAGGACCAGCAAAAAATACTGGAGGTCTTGGGAGAAAATTCAACTTAATTTTGGGGAGTTGTAGTTCACCTGCATTCACAGAGGACTGTGAACCCAAACACTGATGGATCTGGACCAAACGTAGCACTCATACCTGATATGCTGAAAATTGATGACTAGAGGGGTTTGGGTGGGACTGATCTTCTTTTCTGGGAGTTGTAGTTCACCCACAAACAGAGAAACGGCGACCTCCACCAATGATGGATCTGGACCAAACTTGGTACGGAGAACCCCCATGTCTGACTCAACCTCCAGGAGGGGTCTGAGGGGACAGGCTCACCCTAGTGGGAGTTGTAGTTCACCCTGTAGCCAGAGAGCACAGTGAACCCCACCCATGATGCATCAAGAGCAAACTTGCCCAACGTGACAAACTTTAAGTACTGACAGTTTTTCAGGGTTCACCTGGCTTGATGGGAGTTGTAGTTCACCTACAACCTTATGCCTTCCTTCCTTCCTTCCTTCCCAGAAGCAACAGCTGAAGGAAATCCTGGAGCGCAGGTCTCACACCGACCTCTACGAACACGAGAAGGACCTTGTCTTTCCTTCCTTCCTTCCCTCCTTTTCTCTCTTTTCTTCCTTCTCTACCTCTTTCTGTCCTTCACTTTTTGCTTCCATCCTTCCTTCTCTCTTTCCTTCCCTCCCTCCTCCTTCTTCCCCCTTCCTTTGCTCCCTCTTTCCTTCCTTCCTTCCTTCCTTTCCCTCCCCCTTTTTTCCTTCTTCGTTCTCTCTTCCTTCTCTACCTCTTTCCTTCCTTCACATTTTTCTTCCATCCTTCCTTCTCTTTCTTTCCTTCCCTCCCTCCTTGTTTCCCCCTTCCTTCGCTCCCTCTTTCCTTCCTTCTTATTTTCTTTCCTTCTCTCCTTCTATCCTTTGCTCCTTCTTTCCTTCCTTCTCTTCTTTTTTCCTTCTCTCCTGCTCTCCTTCGCTCCCTCTTTCCTTCCCTCCCTTATTTTCTTTCCTTCTCTCCTTCCTTCCTTCTCTCTCTTTCCTTCCTTCCTTCCTTTTTCTTTTCCTTCTTCTTTCTCTCCTTTTTCCCTTCTCTTCCTCGTTCCTTCCTTCCCACATTCTTTGCTTCCATGCTTCCTTCCTTCCCTCCCTCCCTTTCTTCCTTCTCTACCGCTTTCCTTCCCTCCTTTTCTCTCCTTTCTTCCTTCTCTACCTCTTTCCGTCCTTCATGTTTTGCTTCCATCCTTCCTTCTCTCTTTCCTTCCTTCCTTCCTTCCTTCCTTCCCTCCCTCCTTCTTCTTTCCCCCTTCCTTCACTCCCTCTTACCTTCATTCCCTTATTTTCTTTCCTTCTCTCCTTCCTTCCTTCTCTCCCTTTCCTTACTTCCCCCTTTTTCTTTTCCTCCTTTCTCTCCTTGTTTCCCTTCTCTCCCTCGTTCCGTCCTTCCCACACTCTTTGCTTCCATGCTTCCATGCTCCCTTCCTTCCCTTTCTCTCTTTCCTTCCTTCTTATTTGCTTTCCTTCGCTCCTTCTTTCCTTCCTTCTCTTATTTTTTCCTTCTTTCCTTCTTTCCTTCCTCCCCCTTTTTCTTTTCCTTCTTCTTTCTCTCCTTTTTTTCCTTCTCTCCCTCTTTTCTTCCTTCCCACATTCTTTGCTTCCATGCTTCCTTCCTTCCCTCCCTTTCTTCCTTCTCTATCGCTTTCTTTCCTTACTTCCTTTCTTTTCTCTCCTTTCTTCCTTCTCTACCTCTTTCTGTCCTTCATGTTTTGCTTCCATCCTTCTTTCTCTCTTTCCTTCCTTCCCTCCTCCTCCTTTCCCCCTTCCTTCGCTCCCTCTTTCCTTCATTGCCTTATTTACTTTCCTACCTTCTTTCCTTCTCTCCCTTTCCTTCCTTCCCCCTTTTTCTTTTCCTTCTTCTTTCTCTCCTTTTTCCTTCTCTACTTCTTTCCTTCCTTCCCCCTTTTTCTTTTCCTTCTTCTTTCCTTCTTTTTTCCTTCTCTACCTCTTTCCTTCTCTTTCCCCCTCTCTCTCTCTCTCTCTCTCTCTTTCTTTCTTTTCCTCCTTTTAGCTTTTCATCATTTATCTTTTTTGGGTGTTTAGGTCTTTTCTGCTGTTTTTTGGGGGGGGGTTATGAGTGACGGCCACTCGTTGGTCTGTTAGGGGTGTGGTGTCCACATTTGGTGCCAATTCGCCCAGTGGTTTTTGAGTCATGCTAATCCCACGGACGGACATTCGCTTTCTCCTTCTCTGGGCCGCCAGGGGAGCCCACACTTCTTCAGCCTGCGAGCTCCTCATAAAACAACCAAGTCACAATGATCTCCCTCCCCACCACAAAAATGTGTAACACAATCTCCGCTTTGAACTGGGTTTTCTGAGTCCACACTGCCACATAATCCGGTTCAAAGCAGGTAACATGGGGTTTTATTATTCACCTGTGTGGAAAGGGCCTCGGATGACCCAGGGCCCTTCCTTCCTTCCTTCCTTCCTTCCTTCCTTCCTTCCTTCCTTCCTTCCTTCCTTCCACACCGCCTATTTCACAGTTGACACACACCGTCCTCCCACCCTGCCCTACGCGATCTACCAGTAGATCCCGATCCCCAATGAGCACCCCTGCTATAGATGGCCTTAGGAACCCCTTTGGCAGAGAAGGATGGAGATCTCTCCGCCCACCAAAAGCCCTCCTCTACTGTGATTGGCTGGCCTCTCAGCCAAGGGGAGGGCTGTTTCTGAGGCTCCAAGCGCAGAGGGGAGAGCAGGCGTGCTTGGCGAGCATGTGCGGGTGAGGGAGAGCGTGCGGGGCTGGAGGGAGGCTCACCCCAGCGAGTCCCTTCAAGGCATGAGGGTTCTGTATAGGAAGTTTGGCCCAATTCTATCATTGGTAGGCTTCAGAATACTCTTTGATTGTAGGTGAACTATAAATCCCAGCAGCTACAACTCCCAAATGTCAAGGTCTATTTCCCCCAAACTCCATCAGTGTGCACATTTGGGCGTATTGAGTATTCGTGCCGGGTTTGGCCCAGATCCATCATTTCTTGAGTCCACAGTGCTCTTTGGATGTAGGTGAACTACAACTCCCAAACTCAAGGTCAATGTCCACGAAACCCTTCCAATATTTTCTCTTGCTCACAGGAGTTCTGTGTGCCAAGTTTGGTTCAATTCCATTGTTGTTGGAGTGCAGAATGCTCTTTGATTGTAGGTGAACTATAAATCCCAGCAACTACAACTCCCAAATGTCAAGGTCTGTTTTCCCCAAACTCCACCAGTGTGCGCATTTGGGCATATTGAGTATTCGTGCCGAGGTTGGTCCAGATCCATCACTTCTTGAGTCCACAGTGCTCTCTGGATGTAGGTGAACTACAACTCCCAAACTCAAGGTCAATGTCCACGAAACCCTTCCAATATTTTCTCTTGCTCACGGGAGTTCTTGTGTGCCAAGTTTGGTTCAATTCCATTGTTGTTGGAGTGCAGAATGCTCTTTGATTGTAGGTGAACTATGAATCCCAGCAAGTTACAAGGTCTATTTTCCTCAAGTGGTGATGGATCTGCACTGAACTCCACCAGTGTTTACATTTGGGTATATTGGGTCTTTGTGCCGAGTTTGGTCCAGATCCAACTCGTCTAAGTGTGTTTAGTGGTGGTCTGAATTCAATCTAACATCATGACCAGAACGCCTTGCGGTTGAGGGCTGACGAAATCCACGGTGTCCCTTGAAGACTCCGTGTGTCTCATGCTGGGAGGGCGTTATCAGCACCTGCGCAGCTGCAGCCCGTCTGAGGGTTCCTCCCCGCCCTGGGACTCAGGGTTGTGCGGCCACTCACTCCTCCCCACCTTGTTGCAATTGGCAATTCGCACATCAGCAACCTGTGGGCTTTAACTTTATTTATGTATTTATGTATTTCAGGATGTTGCCCCGCTCTTCTCAACCCCCGAGGGAGGGAGGGAGGGAGGGAGGGAGGGGGGACTCAGAGTGGCTTACCGTAAGGCGCAATCCGATGCCCACACAGTCACAATACAAAACCCCAGAACCCTTCAACCATTAAAATACATTAAAATCCAATTACCTAAACATCATACGCATTCATTCCAGATTAAAACAATGTTCTGCCCATGAAAGCATTGGCCCTGTTCACCCACTTTCCATTAGAATCCCACCTAAAGTGCCGCCTTGTGCTGGTGTGCAAGCGCCTGGTCCCACAGCCAGGGTTTCACTTTTTTCCTGAATGCCAGGAGGGATGGGGTGGACCGTACATCGATAGGGAGCGCATTCCACAGGCGAGAAGGCCCTCTCCCCCGCCCCCACCAGCCGCATTTGAGAAGTAGGCGGGAGCGAGAGCAGGGCCTCCCTGGATGATCTTAGATTACGAGGTGGGACATAGAGGCCGATGTGTTCGGACAAGTAAGCTGGGCCAGAACCGTATAGAGCTTTAAAGGCCAAAACCAGCACTTTGAATTGAGCTCGGAAGTGGACAGGCAGCCAGTGGAGCCGACACCACAGGGGGTGGTATGCTCCCTGTATGTCGCTCCCGTTAGTAATCTGGCTGCCGCCTGCTGGACTAATTGCAATTTCCGAACTGTCTTCAAAGGCAGCCCCACGTAGAGTGCATTGCAGTAATCTATTCAGGATGTGACCAGAGCGTGGACGACCGTAGCTAGATCAGACTTCCCAAGGTACGGGCGCAGCTGGCGCACGAGTCTTAACTGTGCAAAAGCTCCCCTGGCCACCGCTGAGACCAGAGGATCCAGGCTCAGCGATGAATCCAGGGTCACTCCCAGGCTGCGCACCTGCGTCTTCAGGGGGAGTGTCACCCCATCCGTCACTTTAACTAATGACCCTCGGCTTCTGGGACTGGCTACCATCTTCACTTGCACTTTGCACTTGGTTCAGGACTCCATCCACAACTGATGTACTTAGGATACTACTCATCCCTCACATTGACTTTCTTTGATCTGCTTCCCATTAGCACTTTAACGTAGGCCTCAGTCTCCTCAGCTGGTGATTCTGTCCATGCTCTGGTCTCTCGTTGGGATAATGAGTTGCTCCAGAGCGCCCCTCTTAAGTCGCCCAACTAGACCACCTCCTTGGCTCAACGAGGAGTTGGCAGAGCTGAAGCGAACAAAGAGGCGGCTAGAGAGCGTGTGGCGGAAAGAGCCGAGCAAGTCAAGCCGAACACGGCTACGTCTTTATTTAAGGGCGTATGCCGCGGCAATAGAAGTCACAAAAAATTCCTTCTATTCGGCTAATATTGCGTCCACAAGGAACCGTCCGGCAAAGTTGTTTCGAGTACTCTTTGTTGTTGAACCCCGCCGTTCTGGACGGGTCCCCTGACGACTCGGCAGCCCGCTGTGAGGCGTTTGCTCAGTTCTTTGCAGACAAAGTCGCTTTGATGCGTTCTGGCTTCGACCCCATGTTGACGGCAGTCTCTGGGGATGTCACACGAGCACCTGCTTGTCCGGTTTTGATGGATTCGTTTCAGCCTGTTCAGCTCGAGGATGTGGGCAAGGTTCTTGGAGAGGCGAGCGCGACCACGTGCATCCTGGACCCCTGCCCACCCTGGCTGGCAAAGGAAGCCAGAGGGGGTCTGGCAGAGTGGGTCACGGTGGTGGTCAAGGCCTCCCTTTGGGAAGGCCTCATTCCAGCCAGCTTAAAACAAGCTTAAAACAAACCGCTGTTGAAGAAACCCTCCCTGGACCCCCCACTCAATTCGTCAACTATCGGCCAGTTTCCAATCTCCCCTATTTGGGCAAAGTCCTGGAACGTGTGGTGGCCTCGCAACTCCAGGAGTTCTTGGTAGACACTGATTATCTGGATCCGGCGCAGTCTGGCTTTAGGCCGGGACATGGCACTGAGACAGCCTGGGCCGCCTTAGTGGATGATCTACGCTGGGAGCTGGACAGGGGGAGTGTGTCCCTGTTGGTTCTGCTGGACCTCTCAGCGGCCTTCGATGCTGTTGACCACGGTATCCTTCTGAGACGCCTCGCAGGAATGGGCCTTGGGGGTCCTGCTTTGCAGTGGCTCCAGTCCTTCCTCGAGGGTCGCTCCCAGAAGGTGTTGCTAGGGGACTCCTGCTTGGCCCCACGGCCATTGTACTGTGGGGTCCCGCAGGGTTCAGTACTGTCCCCTATGTTGTTCAACATATACATGAAGCCGTTGGGGGAGATCATCCGGAGTTTCGGGGTGCGGTGTCATCTGAATGCAGATAATGTCCAGCTCTGTCCCTCCTTCCCACCTGCTACTAAGGAGGCTGTTCAGGTCCTGAACCGGTGCTTGGCCGCTGTGACGGACTGGATGAGGGCGAACAGATTGAAACTCAATCCAGACAAGACAGAGGTCCTCCTGGTCAGTCGTAAGGCCGAACAAGGCATAGGGTTACAGCTTGTGCTTGACGGGGTTGCACTCCCCCTGAAGACGCAGGTTCGCAGTCTTGGAGCCCCAGGTCTCGGCAGTGGCCGGGGGAGCTTTTGCACAGTTAAAGCTTGTGCACCAGCTGCGCCCGTACCTTGGGAAGCCTGACTTGGCCACGGTGGTCCACTCTCTGGTTACATCCCGAATAGACTACTGCCACGCTCTCTACGTGGGGTTGCCTCTGAAGACTGCTCGGAAGCTGCAACTAGTCCAATGCTTGGCAGCCAGACTCCTGACGGGAGCGGGGCACAGGGAGCTCCACTGGCTGCCAATGAGCTTCCGAGCACCATTCAAAGTGCTGGATTTAACCTACAAAACCCTATACGGTTCTGGCCCAGTTTACCTGTCCGAACGGATTCTCCCCTCCGAACCATCAAGGACATTAAGATTCTCCGGAGAGGCCCTGCTCTCGATCCCGCCATCTTCACAAGGGCGCCTGGTGGGGACGAGAGACGGGGCCTTCTCTGTGGTGGCCCCTCGGCTGTGGAACCCCCTCCCAAGCGATGTGAGATCTGCCCCCTCCCTGCCGTCCTTCAGGAGGCGGGTGAAGACCTGGATGTGGAATGAGTCTTTCCCAGAAGAAGCTGAGATTGATGACCATCTGAAATGAGTGACCACGTGTATCTCCACCACCTTTACGGACTGAGTTGAATGTGTTTTCAATGGCAATCTGGTTTTTATGTATTTCTGCTTTTCGTGTGTTTTATGTCTTTCAGTATGCTGTTTAAGATGTTTTTAAACTTGTATAGCATTACGTTTTGCTGTAAGCCGGTCTGAGTCCCTCCAGGGAGGTGAGAAGGTCGGGGTATGCACATTTCTAATAAATTAAATTAGATAAATAAATAAATAATCTGTTATTAATTAATTAATGTATTCGTTTCAACTTGTCTGTCGCCACTCCCGTGCGGCTCGGGGCGACTCACAACACTAGAAAACAAACAGATTCAGATAAAACACACATGTTAAACAACACCTGACCTAAAATACCATTAAAATAGATGATGAAATATTACAAATCTAAAATCCATACGCATCAACGATCTCGGACCAGGCCGGTCGCTTAGGCCTGCAACAGATTGCGGCAGGATGCCCGAGAGTTTACAGTCAAACGCCTGCTTGAACACTGTGGCTCGTAGTGCTGTCAGGAAGTGAGTGAAGGTACTGCAAATCCCATCGTGCATGGTCCATCCTCCTCCAAACACCACCAGGATGTAGAGTGGGTCATGGAGGGCCTGCCTGCCAAGTTCGGCCGTGATCCATCATTATTGCGAGAAGCAGTGGTATCATGAACTTGCTGAAGGTACTGCAAGTCCCATCGTTTGTGGTCTGTCCTCGTCTCAACTGGATGTAGAGTGGGTCACGGGGCCTCATTGTGCCAAGTGTGGTCTTTACTGGTCATTGGAGGAGGGTCGCATTGTTTTCAGGAAGTGGGTGAAGGTACTGGAAGTCCCATCATCCATGGCCCACCCTCCTCCAAACTGCAGCAGAGTGGGTCACGGGAGCTCTGTGTGCCAAGTTTGGTCTTGATCAGTCATTGGATTAGGTTCACAGCTGTCTCGGAAAGTGAGTGAAGGTACTCCAAGTCCCATCCTCCGTGGTCCATCCTCCTGCTAACAGCACCAGGATGTGGAGTAGGTCACGGGGGCTCTGTGTGCCAAGTTTGGTCCTGATCAGTCATTGGATTAGGTTCACAGCTGTCTTGGAAAGTGAGTGAAGGTACTCCAAGTCCCATCCTCCGTGGTCCATCCTCCTGCTAACAGCACCAGGATGTGGAGTGGGTCACGGGGCTCTGTGTGCCAAGTTTGGTCCTGATCAGTCATTGGATTAGGTTCACAGCTGTCTTGGAAAGTGAGTGAAGGTACTCCAAGTCCCATCCTCCGTGGTCCATCCTCCTGCTAACAGCACCAGGATGTGGAGTAGGTCACGGGGGCTCTGTGTGCCAAGTTTGGTCCTGATCAGTCATTGGATTAGGTTCACAGCTGTCTTGGAAAGTGAGTGAAGGTACTCCAAGTCCCATCCTCCGTGGTCCATCCTCCTGCTAACAGCACCAGGATGTGGAGTGGGTCACGGGGGCTCTGTGTGCCAAGTTTGGTCCTGATCAGTCATTGGATTAGGTTCACAGCTGTCTTGGAAAGTGAGTGAAGGTACTCCAAGTCCCATCCTCCGTGGTCCATCCTCCTGCTAACAGCACCAGGATGTGGAGTAGGTCACGGGGGCTCTGTGTGCCAAGTTTGGTCCTGATCAGTCATTGGATTAGGTTCACAGCTGTCTTGGAAAGTGAGTGAAGGCACTCCAAGTCCCATCCTCCGTGGTCCATCCTCCTGCTAACAGCACCAGGATGTGGAGTGGGTCACGGGGGCTCTGTGTGCCAAGTTTGGTCCTGATCAGTCATTGGATGAGAGTTGCAGCAGTCCCAGGAAGCGTGTAGAGGTACTCCAAGTCCCATACTCCATGGTCCAAACAGCACCAGGATGTAGAGCGCCAGAGAGGCATCCCAGGCGGGCCAGCGGAGTGTTCTGCAGCCCGGAAAGGTTTATTCCTTCTAGGAACTGGTGAGTGAGCCAAATAGGACACTTTGTGTCTTTGCGGAAGGGGAAAGTGTTGCGGTGTGATTACGTGTTCTTGATGAAGGAGATGCTACAGAGTTGCAGGTCGACTGGGGCCTAGAAAGGGGGGGGGGGGGAGAACGGCTTGAGGCCTCCTGAGCTGTCGTCCCAGCCTTGGTTCTTTATGAGACCAGACCACACGAAGCATGCAGGAACGTTGGAACTCCCTGCTGCAGGCCAATCCAACTTATATCCAAAGGGGGGGGGGGATCTTCTGGGACTCGCCTTCAATTGGATGAGGGTCGCAATGGTTTCAGTCAGTGAGTGAAGGTCCTGCAAATTTGTAGGGGCCGCAGTGTTCTGTGGGAAGTGAATCAATGTCCACGCCGACACAGCCTCCCTTCCATCTGCAGCGGGGGACCTTGTGTCGACCATGGCGGCACTGGGCCTCTCCCTCTTAAACTCGGGCCCCACACATCGGGCTGGACACACTCTCGATCTGATCTTCTCTGCAGGTGTCCAAGTGTCCGTCACCTCTGTAACCGAGGTGCCATGGTCGGATCACTGTGCTCTAAGAGTCCGGGTTGAGACGCCACCACCCCCCCCGGCAAGGGTGCCGAACCAATTTGGGTTCGCCCGAAGGGACTTATGGAACCAACCAGCTTCCTGAATGCCCTGAGGGATTTGGAGCCTGTCAGCGTCTCGCTCGAGGAGCTAGTCACCACATGGAACTGTAAGTTATCCAAGGCTCTCGACGAGATTGCCCTAAGCGCCCTCTCAAACCCCGCAAGCGATGCTCTCCATGGTTCCCCAAAGATCTTAGAACCATGAAGCGGGAGAAGAGACGGCTGGAGCGCATGTGGAGGAAGCTCCGTGACGGGCCTTCGCAATCAGCTTATAAGCTCTTTAGTGAGGCTTATGAGCATGCGGTCAAGGAGGCGAAAAATTCTCATTATGCCTCCTTGATAGCGTCTGCAGATTCACGCCCGGCCCAATTGTTCAGGATAATTCGGCAGTTGACGATGGTCCCTACCATCCCAAAAAATGATGATCGGGCCCTTTCCGCCGAGGCTTTCCAGAATCATTTCGCAGACAAGATTGCGACGCTCCGCCGGGACCTCCCGCCACGGTTGATACAGTACAGGAGCTGGAGACTCCGTGGCCCTCCGCCGGGTCCACCTTCGACCGGTTTCGGCCACTGGACGCAGAGGATGTTGACAAGATTGTCGCAGCTCTTTGACCTACCACCTGCTCCCTCGACCCGTGCCCCTCCATGCTGATTCGAGCTTGCGTGGAGGGCTTACGAGGCCCTCTGTTGAAGATAGTCAACTGCTCCCTTGAGCAAGGGGCTTTTCCAGAGGAGTTAAAAAAGGCGGTGGTCAGTCCATTGCTGAAGAAGCCCGGGTTAGACCCCGCGGCTCCCTCCAATTACCGCCCAGTGTCCAATTTACCGTACCTGGGCAAGGTAATTGAGAGGGCAGCAATGGACCAGCTGCAGACATTCCTGGATGATGCAACCTGGCTTGACCCCTTCCAGTCCGGCTTCCGTTCAGGCCATGGGATAGAGACCGTCCTGGTCTCCATCACAGACATACTCCGTTGCCACTTGGACCGAGGCGGATCGGCGCTGCTCGTGTTATTGGACCTCACGGCAGCGTTTGATACTGTCAATTACCAACTTTTGACACACCGCCTGGCGGTGGCGGGGGTGAGGGGGACAGCCCTCAACTGGCTGTCCTCCTTCCTCCAAAACCACCTGCAGCGAGTGAAGTGGGGAGGGGTGGTCTCCGAGGGCTCCCCCTTACACTGCGGGGTCCCTCAGGGGGCCATCCTCTCCCCGCTGTTATTTAACATCTACATGCGACGACAGTGCGAAGCCACCATTGTCCTGGCTCTGGCACCGCTGGCTTGGCACTGCCCCCTCAAGGCTGGAGCAGCTACTGGGAAAGGTGAAGACGGGGGAGGGGCATGGCACGGCCTGGCTCCACCCCCTCCCCTGGCTTTGGCACTCCCAGCAGGCCACCATCCCCCAGCCGTTCTTGACTGTGTTAGAGTGGCATTTTGTGTCACTTTGGTTGGTGGTGTGCCCCCGGATTTTTTTAATGTTAAAAGTGTGCCGCGGCTGAAAAAGGGTTGGGAAACACTGCCCTAGACGGCACTTCATAGGGCACGGTTCCCCGGCATGCATACTCCTACTCGGGTCTTGCAAGCTCAGGGTCATGCCTTTTGGATTGAATCCATCCAACGGTACCTTCCTCTTCCTCTTTTCCTGCTGCCTTTTACTCTAGGAAGCATTTTTATCTTTTGTAATGAATGATCTCATTTTGGCTTCTCGTAAAAATGGTTTCCCACCAATTTTAAAGCTTTGTCTCCAATCTTTAAAGCACACAGTATAACCCTCTAGGTCAGGTGTGGGCAAAGCCAGGCCCGGGAGCCAGATGCGGCCCCTTGGGCTCTTTTCTCAGGCCCTCCTCTTTCTCACTACCCTATCTTCCCTTCTCTTTTTCCTTCCTCCTTCCCCCTTCCCTCTCTCCTTCTTGTCTTTCCCTCCTTTTTCGCTCCCTCCTTCCTCCTCCTCCCACCTTTCCTCTCTCTTCCCCCTCCTTCCCCTTTTGTCTTTCCTTCCTTCTCTCTTTCCTCCCTCCCTCTCCTTCCACTCTTCCTTTCTTCCACCCTTCTCTTCCTCCCATTCTTCCTTCTCTCTTTCCTCCCTCCCTCATATTAAATGGGTTCAACACAGACATCTGCAGGCCACCAAGGGAAAAGCGTGAGGGTCAGGAGCACCTGGGAGCCTACAAGGGCACTCCCGCCACCCCCAACTTCCAAGGGGTCACCCACAGGCACAAACAAGTTCCAATACCGTGGCCGGATTCCAGGCCCAAGAGGGTTTCTGCCCAGGGCTCTTTCAAAAGCACACCGTGCTAATGTTGGGGCTCGGGCAGGGGATTTTATTATTATTATTATTAGTAGTAGTAGTAGTAGTAGGAGTATATCGTATTACTTTATAATATTATAAATATTATATGTATATACATGATATTGGTTGTTCATTCGCTCAGTCGCTTCGGACTCTTTGTGACCTCACGGACCAGCCCACGCCAGAGCTCCCTGTCGGCCGTCTCCACCCCCAGGGCCTCCTTCAAGGCCAAGCCTATTACGTTACATTACATTACTAGCATAGCACATGCCTGCTTGGAAAGCTGCGCTAATAAGTGCCACGAGGGGTGCTCTGCCCTTGTTCAAATGAGGTCGAATACAGGCAGCGCGGCCTGGGCAAACTTGGGCCCTCCCTCCCTCCCTCCCTCTAGGTGTTTTGGACTCCAACTCCCACAACTCCCCATAGCCTCAGGCCCCTCAGGTCTAGGCAGAAATAGAGCCGAAGAAAGGAAGGAGGGAGAGAAGAGGCCACAGAGGAGGAGGAGGAGGAAAGCCCTTCATTCATTCCCTCACTTACACTTCCTTCTCTGATTCTTTTCTCCTTCCCCGCCAATGCGCGCGGCGGAGACAAAGGGAGAGGGGAAGCACTCCCTGCCCGCCCGATAGGGAGGGCTTTGCTTACAGGCTTCTGCGCAAGGGAGCTACTGGGCATGCGCAGAGGTTTTTGCTCATGTGCAGTTGCTCCTGTGCTCAACTTCAGTTCCGGAGCAACTGTGCCTGCGCAAAAACCTCCGCGCATGCCCAGAAGCGGCGTCGGAGCGCACAAGGCCGGGGCCCAAAAGCAGGCAGCTGCGGCGCTGCCTGAGGAACATTGGCAGGGCCAGGATGGCGCCCCATGTGGCCAGGATGGCGCCCCCTTCCCAGATGGCGCCCTATGCGGCCGCTTACTTGGCCTACCTGTAGGACCGCCCCTGCCCTCAGAGATTGTGAGGTTGCGTAACCTCACAACCCCTGGGGATGGCTGCCATAGATGTGGGCAAAACGTCAGGAGGGAATGCTTTGGAAACCAGCCCAGGCAGCCCGGAACACTCACAACCAGGACCATAGCCAGGATTTTGTTTCGGGGTGGGGGGTGGGGGTGGGGGCTGAGTCTGAGTGAGGGAGGATCTCCCCTAGCCAGGCCTCCGGGATTCTATCGCAAGGATCATGGCCATAGTCAATGCTCTGGCATCAGGCCGCATTAGCGTAGATGTGCCCGGTGCCCCTGAAAGGACGCAAGGTGGGACTTTGAGTCCTGGACAATCTGAGCTGGCAATATTTGGGCAAGGTAAGCATGGAGACCCACCATCTCAGCCTGGCCCTCCTTCGCTGCCATGGCTCTGCCTGGCCGGGGCTGCCTGGTGGAGACCGTCGTGGCCTTGGGTGGCGGGGGCGTCCTCCGGGCCTTAGGTAGCTCAACGCGCATGGGCACAGGAAGAGCTGAAACAATAATCATAACATCACATAACGGAACAATAAAATATAACAATACAGTATTTGTAATATGTAATATAATCTATGTATATACTAAAAACGAGTGTGTGTGTGTGTGTGTGTGTGTGTGTGTGGCAGGTTTCTGAGTGGCTTCCACTTCCAATGGCCTTTGCGATCCTCGTGAAAGACGGACCTGGACCAAATTTGGCACACAGAACCCCCCAACGACCCACTTTAAGTCCTTTAAGTGCGGTTTAGGGAAGGATGGATGGACCATGGATGATGGGATTTGCAGTAATTTCCATCGCTTTGGTTCTCACAGACCACTGCGACCCCCACCAATGACGGATATCGACTCTGCTAATTATCACTGACACAAACCTGGCACACAGAGCCCCCATGACATACCTTCTCTCCGTTCCTGAGCCCACCGGCCCTCCTTCGCTGCCATGGCTCTGCCTGGCCGGGGCTGCCTGGTGGAGACCGTCGTGGCCTTGGGTGGCGGGGGCGTCCTCCGGGCCTTGGGTAGCTCAACGCACATGGGCGCAGGAAGAGCTGAAACAATAATCATAACATCACATAACGGAACAATAAAATATAACAATACAGTATTTGTAATATGTAATATAATCTATGTATATACTAAAAACGAGTTTTCTGAGTGGCTTCGACTTCCAATGGCCATTGCGACCCACCGGGACCCCCATGGATGAAGACCTGAGCCACACTTGGCACACAGAGCCCCCTTGGCCCACTCCACATCCTGGTGCCGTTAGGAGGAGGATGGGCCATGGGCGATGGGGCTTGCACATTTTATTTATTTGAAACTTGTCTCCCCCAGCCGGCCTTCTCGCCTCCGAAGAGGGACTCCGACCGGCAAACAGCAAGGATTCAATGCTAACATTTAAAATCTAAAAACATCGTAAATTTACAATAAAATTCACAATAAAATACAATACAATAAATACATTTAAAAAGCCTTTCGCCAAAGTAATATCAAGTCCAACTTGATCCATATATTCGCGATCTCCTCCTGCGAAGGCCTCATTGCACAGCCACGTTTTCACCCGCTTCCTCAAATTCAGGAGGGAGGGGGGGATCTGATTTCATTTGGGAGGGAATTCCACAGCCGGGGGGCTGCCACAGAGAAGGCCCTGTCCCTCGTCCCCACCAGGCGCGCCTGCGAAGGAGGTGGGACCGAGAGCAGGGCCTCTCCAGACAATCTTAGCACTCTTGACGGCTCATAGGGGAGGATACGTTCGGACAGGTAAACTGGGCCGGGACCGTATAGGGTTTTGTAGGTCAACAAATTGAATTGTGCCCGGAAGCTAATTTGCAGCCAGTGGAGCTGGCGCGACAGGGGAGTTGTGCGCTCCCTGTACCCCGCTCCCGTTAGTAACCTGGCTGCTGCGCGCTGGACTAATTGCAGCTTCCGGGCAGACTTCAGAGGCAACCCCACATAGATAGCGTTGCAGTAGTCTATCCGGGATGTAACCAGAGCGTGGACCACCGTGGCCAAGTCCGACTTCCCAAGATATGGGCGCAACTGGCGCACAAGCCTGATCTGTGCAGAAGCTTCCCTGGCCACCGCCAAAACCTGGGATTCCAGGCTCAGCGATGAGTCCAGGATCACTCCCAGGCTGCGAACCTGCGCCTTCAGGGGGAGTGTCACCCCGTCAAGCACAGGCTGTAACCCTATGCCCTGTTCGGCCTTAGTTGTAGCCCACCCGCACCCCCTGAACACAGTTGACATTGTATCTACACTAAACTTGAAGCACAGACAATGTGACGAATGTTGCTGTCCTTGAGCAAGCAGGGGTCACCAGCATTGAGGCCATGCTATTGAGAACACGGCTGCGCTGGGCACGGCACGAGGTCTCTAGGATGGAGGACCACCGCCTCCCAAAGATACTACTCTATGGTGAACTTGCCACGGGTCAGCGCAAGAGAGGCGCCCCCAAAAAGAGATACAAGGACTCCCTGAAACAGCATCTCAGGTTTGGCCAGATTGATCACCAACAATGGTCCACCCTGGCCTCACATCGGGAGGCATGGAGATGCACTACCCACAATGCTGCGGCCTCTTTCGAGAAGACACGCCGAATGGGTCTCGTAGAGAAATGTCAACGCAGAAAGGACCACAACTTGGAAACAACCTCACCCAAGGAGACTTTCTGCTGTGCTTTCTGCAACCAGACTTGCCTATCTCGGATTGGCCTTTTTAGTCATCATCGCGCTTGTAGAAAGCGTGGGGTGAGTCCTTCCTAAGAATCTTCGTTTGTGGAGTAATGCCGAGAGAGAGAGAAACTTGAAGCACAGGCAAACAAAGCCTTTCCCAAATAACCCGGGCACTGCCAGGCCCCCAAGCTAGCAATCTGTATACCTTCATAAAGCGGAATGTTTGTATGTATGTATGTATGTGTGCAGAGGGCGGAAGGGCGGATATGTGGCAGCTATTTGCATAAAGTCCTTTGATTGGCCAGCCTCGCCACTCCAAAATCCTAAGGCACCAGACAGAGGGCATGGATTGCCACTGATTAGCCAGCATCCCCGAATCCAGGCCTCTACATTCAAACAACAGGATTTCTTCCCACTGAGGGAAAATATGCGCCATCCACATTCCCTCCCCACTTGGCTCTGTGAAAACAAAATGGACTCCTGTCCCGTCCCCCCCCCCCCTCAGCTTTTAGAAAACGGCTGCCTGCCATTTGGCCTTTGAAAGTTACCAATTACCAGCAGAGCAGGCCAGAACATTACAGGCCCCAAAAGAGAGTTTAGGGCAGGATGGGCCACGAATGATGGGATTTGCACTACCTTCACCCAATTCACTTCCCAGAAAACACTGTAGCCCCTACAAATCACAGACCAGGCCCAAAATTTACAGTACGGCTTCATTAACTTGATTTCCCTGACTAGGCCTCAGTTAATGGGACATTGTGTATGGCCTGAATTAACAGTAACCAACCTTGGCACACTGAGCCCCTATGACCCATGATTCATTCTACTGCAGTTTGGAGTAGGGAGGACCATGGATGATGGGACTTGAAGTACCATCACAGGTTATGAGATTTGTAGTACTTTCAAACTCTTCATTCCCCACAGACCAAACTTGGCACACAGTACCCCCATGACCCACACTCCATCCTACTGCAGTTTAGAGGAGGATGGACCATGAAGGATGGGATTTCAAGTAGCTCCATTCCCTTCCCAAGCCCGCTGCGACCCTCATCCAGTGCATAATCATGACCACACTTGGCACAAAAAGCCCCCATGACCCAGTGGACGTCCTGATGCAGTTTGGAGGGCGGACCACGGATGATGGGACTTGAAGTACCTCCACTCACTTCCCAAGACTGCTGCGACCCTCATTCAATGACTAATCAAGACCAAACTTGGCACACAAAGCCCTCATGACCCACTCTACATCCTGGTGCTGTTTGGAGGGGGATGGACCATGGATGACGGGACTTGAAGTACCTTCACTCACCTTCTGAGACCACTGCGACCCTCATCCAATGAATGATCAACACCAAACGTGGCACTAAGAGCCCCCATGACCCACTCTACATCCTGGTGCTGTTGGGAGGGGATGGACCATGGCCAATGGGACTTATAGTACCTTCACTAACTTCCTGAGACCACTGCAAGCCACATACACATCTAATAGGAACCAACCTTGGCACACAATGCCTCCTCAAATAACCCGGGCACGGCCGGGTCCTCAGCTAGTATAATATATAATACTAGCTGAGGACCCAGTGGTGCCCGGGTTATTTGAGGAAGGCGTTGTGTGCCAAGGTTGGTTCCTATTATGTGGCTTGCAGTGGTCTCATGAACTTAGTGAAGGTACTGCGAGTCCTGAGGGCCTAGTCAGGATAATCAAGTTAAGGAAGCCTTGCTGTCAATTTTGGGCCTGGTCTGTGATGCATAGGGGCTACAGTGTTGTTTTGGAAGTGAATGAGGTGAAGGTGCTGCAAATCCCATCATTCGTGGCCCATCCTGCCCTAAACCACACCAGGTTGTGAAGTGGGCCTGTGGGGCCCTGTTTATTTATTGATTATTATTTATTTATTAGTCCGACTTCTAGGCCGCCACTCCCGGGTGGCTCGGGCCGGCTCACAACAAGTCAGATACAAAACATAGTTAAAACACATTATACACTCTAAAAACATCCTAAAAACATCCTAAAAGCATACGTTAAAAGCACGACATGATGTGTGGAGAACAAACGCACAGCGTAGTGCAACGTACACAAGATCAGAGATCAATGGACAGGCTGACACGCTAAATTTGCTAAGTTTGGTCCTGATCCGTCGTTGCTGGGGGCCGCTGTGGCTGACTGCCCGAGGCCTTTCCCTTTCCCTCTGAGTCACCTTGGAATGTTGTAATGTTGTTGGCCAATCTGAGCCCTTTATGCAAATACCATTTTAGTGTTAACCAATCCCCTCTGTCTGGGGCCGTAGAATTTTGGAGTTTTGAGGCTGGGCAGTCATAGCCATTTATGCAAATAATCCCAGAGTGGCAGCCAATCGAAACACTGGCACATATTCGCTTGGTCGCACCACCACCCGCAAACACTGACTTTTATTATATGTAATAGATATATTGTGTGGCTGCAAGGCCACCACCAACCAAAATGACACAAAATGACACTCTAACACAGTCATATAGTGTTTCTCAACCTTCCTAATGCTGTGACCCCTTAATACAGTTCCTCATGTTGTGGTGACCCCTAACCATAACATTATTTTCATTGCCACTTCATAACTGTATTTGTGTGTGTGTGAGGGGGGTGATTTTGTCATTTGGAAGTTGTAGTTGCTGGGATTTATAGTTCACCTACAATCAAAGAGCATTCTGAACTCACCAACAATGGAATTGAAACAAACTTGGCACTCAAAATTCCCATGACCAACAGCAAATACTGGAAGGGTTGGGCGGGCATTGACCTTGAGTTTGGGAGTTGTAGTTCACCTACATCCAGAGAGCATTCTAGACTCAACAAGGATGGATCTGGACCACACTTGACACAAATCCTCAATATACCCAAATGTGAACACTGGTGGAGTTTGGGGAAAATGGATCTTGACATTTGGGAGTTGTAGTTGCTGGAATTTATAGTTCACCTACAATCAAAGAGCCCCTTGCACCCCACCAATGATAGAATTGGATCAAACTTCCTACACAGAACCCTCATGCCTTGAAGGGACTGCCTGGCGCGAGCCTCCACCCCACCTCACACACTCTCCCTCAGCCACACATGCGCATCATGCTGCCATGCGCCAAGCACGCCTGCTCTCCCCTCCCCGCTTGGAGTCCCAGAATCAGCCCTCCCGTTGGCTGGGAGGCCTGCCAATCACAGCAGGGGAGGGCTTTAGGTGGGAGAATTCGCAGTTTGTTTCCAAAAAGAAAGAGAAGGGCAAGCGGAGAGATCTTCAGCCTTCTCTGCCAAAGGGCTTCCTCAGACCAGCAGAAATATATGTTTTTTGATGGCCTTTGGCGACCCCTCTGAAACCCTCTCACGACCCCCCTGGGGGTCCCGACCCCCAGGTTGAGAAACACTGCAGTAATACATATAGTTAATATGTCTTTTTTTACATTGACAAAACCCTGGGGCACACCACCAACCACAATGACCCAAAATGACACTCTAACACAGTAATACATATAGTTAATAAGTTTTTGAATGTATTTCTACACTCAGAGTGAAACCTGGGCCTGTTTCGATGAACACAACATAGATATCCTGGCAGGAATGGCGGAAAGACACAAACTTCCCACACAGAACTCCCAGAACCAAGAGAAAATGCCATAAGAGTTTGGTGGGCATTGACCTTGGGTTTTGAAGTTGTAGTTCACCTATATCCAGAGAACACTGTGGACTCAAACAATGTTGGACCAGGACCAAACTTGGCATGAATACTCAATATGCCCAAATGTGAACACAGATGGAGTTTGAGGAAAATAGACCTTGACATTTGGGAGTTACAGTTTCTGGGATTTATAGTTAACACACAATCAAAGAGCATCCTGAACTCTTGCAACAATGGAATTGAACCAAACTTGGCATATTGGACTCTCATTACCAACAGAAAGCACTGAAAGGGTTTGCTTGGGAATTGGCCTTGAGTTTGGAAGTTGTAGTTTACCTACACCCAGAGAGTACTGTGGACTCAAACAATGTTATGTTATGTTGTTGTTTGTTTTCTATCCAGAATCACAATGTTGGAAGGAGGCTCACCACTTTAAGGTCCCTCAAACAGGCATGGGAAAACTCCGGCCCTCTGGGTGCTTTGGACTCCAACTCCCACCATTCCTCACAGCCTGAGGCCCTTTCCTGCTTGAGTGGCTGAGGGGGGAAAAGGGAAAGGGCCTGAGGCTGCTAGGAATGGTGGGAGTTGGAGTCCAAAACACCCGGAAGGCCCAAGTTTGCCCATGCCAGCTTTGGACAGAGACCTCTTCCTCCCCCTCCGCGCCCTTTCTTCCCCCTCCTGCCCAACACTTACTTTTTCTTCTCCACTCGGGCTCCCTTCTTCCCAGCCCCGCTCTGCTTGCTTTGCCTTGTTTTGCTCACGCTGCTGCTTCTGCCGCCATTTTGATCCAAGGGGGCAGCGTGAGCGTGTTGAGGAGGGGAGGGAGGGAGGCGGAAGTCTGCGCAGCACAGGTCACGTCTTCCCCCCTCCCCCCTCCCGCAGAAGCGGCAGCGTGAGCAAAGCGAGGCAAAGCGAGCAGAGCGAGGCTGGGAAGAAGGGAGCCCGAGTGGAGAAGAAAACGTGTCCGGCAGGAGGGGGAAGAAAGGGGATTGGAGGTTCCAGTTTCCACGGCACGCCTGATGATTGCTCGTGGCACACCGGTTGGGAAACACTGCTCTAAGGCACCAGATTATTTGGACAAAGGACTGTGATTGGCCAGCCTCAGAACTCCAACACTCTAAGGCACCAGACAGAGGGCATTGGTTGCCACTGAGAGACAATTTGCATAAAGCACTCTGATTGGCCAGCAAAAACTGATTGCAACTGAATGCTTGAGTTAGCCAAATGACAGTTTTTTTCCCTTGAAAATGGAATGTTCATTTTCTGGGAGGTGCGGAGGTGCCAAGGAATATGCGACAGCATTTCGATAAATTGCCACTATGGGATTATCTGCATAAAGGACTCTGATTGGCCAGCCTCAGAATTCCAACATTCTACGGCCTCAGACAGAGGGGATTGGTTGCCACTGAAATGGTATTTGCAGAAAGGACTCCAATTGGCCATCCAATATTCCAACATTCTAAGGTAACTCAGAGAGAAAAGGAAAGGCCTCAGGCAGTCAGTCACTGCGGCCCACAGCAGTGATGGATCAGGACCAAACTTGGCACACAGGGGCCCAATGGCCCACTTCACAACGCGACCCTCACCCAATGACCAATACAGACCAAAATTAGCACACAGAGCCCCCTTGACCCACTCTACACCCTGGTGCTGTTTCAAGGAGGACGGACCAGATGATGGGACTTGACATACCTTCACTCACCTTCCGAGACCACTGCAACCCTCATCCAGAGAATGATCAAGACCAAATGTGACACACACAGCCCCCAAGACCCACTCTACATCCTGGTGCTGTTTGGAGGGGGGTGGGCCATGGCTGATGGGACTAAGTTCCTGAGGCCACTGCAAGCCACGGAAACATCCAATAGGAACCGACCTTGGCACACAAGGCCTTCCTCAAATAACCCGGGCACCCCCTGGTCCCCACGCTAGTTAATACATATATCTTTCTGTTTAATTGCTATTACATTTTTAAAAAATTAATTTCTAGGGGGGCGGAGAGTAAATGTTTTTCTGCAAAGGGGGCGGGAGGTCTTCCGATTGACCAGCCTCAACATACCAACATTCTAAGGCAGCAGACAGAGGGGATTGGTTGCTACTGAGGAGTATTTGCATAAAGGACTCTGACTGGCCAGCATCCAAGAATCCAAGCCTCTACATTCAAACAACATTATTGGTTGCCACTGAGGGAGAATTTGCTAAACCGGCTCTGATTGGTCAGCTTCTAGATTCCAACATTCTAAGGCAGGGGTGGGCAACCTACGGCCCGCGGGCCGGATGCGACTCAGCGGCCGATTCTGTCCAGCCCGGGGAGAAGGGCGTCGGGGGTGGGGCCAAGAGGAAAGGGTGCCACTGCCGCCATCCCATCGCAGGCTCTGTGGGGCCTGTGTCGGCAGACAGGCCGGAGGAGCGGCGGCTTTGGAGTGCCTGCCATCCCTGGAGGCGATCTGGGCCTGCAGCGGGAGCAGTTGGCGACCTACGGCGGCTGATCGCCCTGGTGACCCGGAAGATTTGATCGTCTTCCAGGTCACCAGGGTGATCAGCTGCCTCGGATCGCCAACTGCTCCCCCTGCAGGCCCAGATCGCCTCCAGGGGTGGCAGGCACTCCATAGCAGGGTGATCAGCTGGGGAAGGGCTGGGGGCGAGAGCGGGCAGAGGCCTGCAGCCTCCAATCGCCTGCTGCTCTGCTCTCCTCTGCTGCGACGGTGGCTGGGTCCGCTTTGCCATCCTCTGGGCTGGATTCATTGGGCCATTCCATCTTGGTTCGCACCTGGTCTGCTTGAATTTAATTTAATTTTAGCGGTTTCTATTACTATTTTATAATAATTTTATAATAATAATATAATAATATAATAAATAATATCATATAATATGTTATATCATATTATAATTTCTATATATTACATTATAATGTCTATGTATATTATAATATAATAATTATGATACTAATACTAATAATATATGAATATTTCTTTTTCGACGTTATTTTTTTTATTCATTCAAACAACAAAAGAACACAACATCGAAGACCTACAGACATGAACATAAACATACACATAACCATAAACATAAAATCATATCCCCTCCCTTACCCTCCCCCCAACCCTTCACCACACACCTACACATATGCGTTCCCCCTGTTGCCCTCCTTGTCCGTTTTGCAGAGGCCCTTTACTTCATTACACCATTGCACAGAAGGGTATCCCTTACTTCCCCTTTCTGTGGTCTGATCTTAATTGTCCTGTACAGTCATACCTTCAATTCTAAATTATTATTCATCATATTAACTTATATTTCTTCAGTTTGAGGTAGTTAGTATATTTACTCCAGTCTGTTCTGTTTTCAAATGCCCTGTTTTGTGCTACTTTCTGTGTAAGCAAATCCATGTTCATTATGTCGTATACTTTTTTTAACCAATCCTGGTATGCTGGTACTTCTTTAAGTTTCCAGAGTCTGGCCAGATTTATTCTTGCTGCAGAGGCCAGATAAAAAAAAAAATATCGTCATTTTTATCTAATTCAAAATCAAATATCCCCAGCAAAAAGTACTCTGGTTTGAAATCAAATTTCTTTCCCAAAATGTCTTTTGACCTCTTGAATATCTCCCACCAGTATTTCTTTACCACTTTACACTCCCACCACACATGGGAGTAAGTACCAACATTTGCTCCGCATTTCCAGCATTTCGCATTCAATTTTCCTTTACTAAACTTCGAGAGCTTTTCCGGTGTTAAGTACCACATGTAAAATACTTTATACCAGTTTTCTTTTATCTCGACGGCATAGGTGTATTTTAATTTTTTGCACCACACTTCTTCCCATTTACACAGATCTATGGTGTGTCCCACCAGTCTGGCCCACTTTATCATTACCTCCTTAATCAAATTTTCCTCCGCGGCCCAGCCTAGTAGTAGTTGGTAGGATTTCCGTATAATTTTAGTGTCACTTTTAACAATTTTGGACCAACTGGAGTCTGTTATTTCAAACCCCTTTTTCCGATCTTGTTTATAATTTTCTTTAATTTGCCAGTAGTGGAACCCCGTTAAGCTAGGTTCCACTCCCTGCATCTCCTCCAGTGTCAGCAGGTCCACTTCCCGCCCTTTAATTTTTAATATATTTTTGTACGTCAACCATCTTTCTCTCGGGATTTCCCTCTTCTGGTCTGCCTCGTTCGGAGAGGACCACAGGGGAGTTTTGTTACATAACCTTTCTTTATATTTGTCCCACACATTGATAAGGGCCGCCCTTATAAAGTGGTTTCTGAAACCTTTTTCTGTTTTCCCCTTATCCCTCCAGAGATAGCTATGCCATCCCCGGAAGAGGTCTTCTCCTTCCAAAGCCAAAAGTTTCTTTTTTGTCAATGTTCTCTCACCCAAACCAATACCGGCAAAGCCATTCCTTGATATATTAATATGTCAATATTAATGATGTGTAATATATAGTAAATATAGTAAATAAATAAATAATACATACATTATGTAGATGAGAATGTAGTTCCACCTTTAGGTGCGGCCCTCCATAATATTTTCTGGCTCTCGTGTGGCCCCTTGGAAAACGTAATTGCCCACCCCTGGTCTAAGGTGACTCAGAGGGAAAAGGAAAGGCCTCAGGCAGTCAGTCACTGCGGCCCACACCAATGACGGATCATGACCAAACTTGGCACACAGAGGCCCAATGGCCCACCTCACAACCTGGTGCAGTTTACGGCAGGGTGGGCCTTGACCTTGAGTTTGGGAGATGTAGACTGGGCCCAGCAAGCGAGCAGCCTCATGGGAGCGGCCAGGCCACCCAGGGAGGGGCTTCCTCCATTCCCCCCCCCCCGTTTGCTCTGTACTGGGAGGGGGCCAAAGGCGAGGGGGGGAGGCCGCCTGCAGGGCCAGGTGTGTGTGTGTGGGGGGGGGCAGGTTGTAGGAACACCAGAGGCCCCTCCCTCTGCACAGCCCTCCATCCCAGAACAATTTCCCACAATATCTGCTTCGAACTGGGTTATTATCCGAGTCCACACTGCCATATATTCCGGTTCAAAGCAGTGATTGATGTTGATTATTCCGCTGTGAGGGAGGGAGGGAGGGAGGGATAGAAGGAAGGAAACAAGGAAGGAAAGAAAGAAAAAAAGGAAAGAAAGGAAAGAAAGAAGGAAGGAAAGAAAGAAAGAAAAGAAAAGAAAGGAAAGGAAAGAAGGAAAGAAAAGAAAGGAAAGGCGGAAAGAAGGAAGGGAGGGAGGGGCTTGTGTGGCCTGCTCCACTAAGGCGCGTTGCTGGGCTTGCCTCTTCCCAACGGCGCAGCTGAATGCAGCAGGGGTTGACACGCGTGTGCAAAGACACGTGTCAGAAGCGCCTGGCTGCCGCTCTGAAGCAGAGAGTCAAGGCAGGTGTGCCAGGCACTCGCCCCTCCCCCTCCCCGCCTCTCCATCATGGTTTGAATCCACAGTGCTCTCTGGATGTAGGTGAACTGCAACTCCCAAAACACAAGGCCGGCCGGTGCCCACCAAACTCTTCCTTTAGTTTCTGTTGGCCATGGGGGACCTGGGGGGCTGGTCCTTCTTTGTGGCATTCCTGCCGCCCCCCGCGGGCTGGCTCTTTCTGGCATGATGCTTACATTGGAACCCGTGTCCCCCCCGCCCCCCCCCTATGCCCAAATGTGAACACTGGGGACATTTGGGAGTTGTTGTTGTGGCTGGGATGTATAGTTCGCTGGCATTGCGGAGCAGAGTCACGCCGGGAGGTCCTCCTCCTCCTCCTCCTCGAAGACGGAGATCTTGTGGCCCGGTCGGCCTGGGCGGGATGAGTGCCGGTTGCCTACCCTGGATGGCGAACGGCTTAGCCTGTCGCCTGTTGTTAAGAGCCTGGGTGTCCAACTGGACCTCCTGCTGACCATGGAGTCCCAGGTCTCCGCGGCCAGCAGGGCGTCATTTTTCCACCTACGACAGGCTAGGCGACTGGCACCCTACCTTTCCAGGGACGACCTGGCCACGGTGATCCAAGCGACGGTCATCTCGAGACTGGACTACTGTAACGCCCTCTACGTTGGCCTTCCCTTGTCGACAATTCGGAAACTCAAGCTAGTGCAAAATGCCGCTGCTCGCTTGCTGGCGGGAACGTCGGTAAGGGAGCACATCACGCCCATCCTCCGGCAGTTGCACTGGCTACCCATTGAGTACCGAGTTGCCTTCAAGGTGCTGGTGTTAACCTTTAAGGCCTTACACGGCCTAGGGCCTGCGTACCTGAGGGACCGCCTTGCCCCGTACGTTCCCCCGAGATCACTACGTTCGGAGGAGTTGAATCTGCTCCTGGTACCATCGGTCCGCGCCTGCCACTTGTCTGCAACCAGGCAAAGAGCCTTCTCTGTGGCGGCTCCGGTGCTCTGGAACTCTCTCCCGGACGACGCCCGAGCCGCCACAGAGCTCATCCCGTTTCGCAGGGCCTGCAAGACCGCCCTTTTTAGACTGGCCTTTGGTTAGGCAAGCCAATCCAACGTACCCCTCTGTATAACCAATACCCTGGTTCAAGGGAATGCCACAGTACGTGATCTGACTTTTAAGTCTCGGGATTCATGTTGCGTTTTTATGTTGGTATTTTACTGTATGGCTGCATGGATGCCACGTGTCAGCCTATTTTATATGTTGTTATCCGCCCCGAGCCTGCAGGGAGGAGTGGAATACAAGCTGGAACAATAAATAAATAAATAAATAAATAAGGGGGGGTGTGTGTGTGGGTCTGATGCGAGGCAGGGAAGGGAGGCTGCACCCCGCGAGGGGACCCCCTACCCCCGACCACCCTCCCTCCCGCCCTCCCGCAAAGCCCCTGCCTGGGCAAAGGCACCCTCCAGCGCCCCCCAGCCGCCCTCCCCGCCATACACCCCAAAAATAGAGCCACACACGAAAGACATGCACAGAAAGGAAGGAGGGAGAGGAGAGGAGAGGACTTACGCCGCGGCATTTGGCTCCTTTTGTAGTTGGGAAAAGGAATCTGTGCCTGATGGTGATGGTGGTAATGCCCACAGTTCCTTTGGAAAACGTTTCAGCCGCTGCTGACCAGAGATTTTTGTGTTAAAGATGTGGCACAAAGACATGTGTGTTGCACGTTCACAGGCAGGTTTGTAGAGGAAAAAAATGTATATGACAAGGTTTGAACAAGGGCCCTTTGAGCAAAGGTCAAGTCTTCTGAAGAATTGTTTCCTAAAGCAGTGTTTCCCAACCAGTGTGCCGTGGCATACTAGTGTGCCGTGAGCGCTCATCAGGTGTGCCGTGGGAAATTGGCACCTCCAACCCCCTTCCTTCCCCCTCCTGCCGAACACTTTTCCTTCTCCCCTCGGGCTCCCTTCTTCCCAGCCTCGCTCTCCTCGCTTTGCCTGGCTTTGCTCTGGGCCGAGTCCACGCAGTAGCGCCCGCACGGGTCACGCCTCCCCCCTCCCCTCCTGAACACGCTCACACTGCCCCCTCGGATCAAAATGGCGGAAGAAAAAGCAAGTGTTGGGCAGGAGGGGGAAGAAAGGGCGTGAAGGGGGAGGAAGAGGTCTCTGTCGAAAGTTGGCATGGGCAAACTTGGACCTTCCAGGTGTTTTGGACTCCAACTCCCACCATTCCTATCAGCCTCAGGCCCTTTTCTGTTTCCCCCCTCAGCCACTTAAGCAGGAAAGGGCCTCAGGCTGTGAGGAATGGTGGGAGTTGGAGTCCAAAACACCCAGAGGGCCAATGTTTCCCCGTGCCTGTTTGAGGGACCTTAAAGTGGTGAGCTTCCTTCCAACATTGTGGTTCTGGATAGAAAACAAACAACAACATAACATGACATTGTTTGAGTCCCCAGTGCTCTCTGGGTGTAGGTGAACTACAACTTCCAAACTCAAGCTCAATTCCCAAGCAAACCCTTTCAATACTTTCTGTTGGTAATGAGAGTTTAATATGCCAAGTTTGGTTCAATTCCATTGTTGCAAGAGTTCAGGATGCTCTTTGATTGTGTGTTCACTATAAATCCCAGAAACTGTAACTCCCAAATGTCAAGGTCTATTTCCCCCAAACTCCATCTGTGTTCACATTTGGGCATATTGAGTATTCATGCCAAGCTTGGTCCTGATCCAACATGGTTTGAGTCCACAGTGCTCTCTGGACGTAGGTGAACTACAACTCCAAAACCCAAGGTCAATGCCCACCAAACTCTTATAGCATTTTCTCTTGGTTACGGGAGTTCTGTGTGGGAAGTTTGTGTCTTTCTGCCATTCCTGCCAGGATATCTATGTCGTGTCCATCGAAACAGGCCCAGGTTTCACACTGAGTGTATAAATACATTTAAAGACATATTAACTATATGTATGACTGTGTGAGAGTGTCATTGTGTGTCATTGTGGTTGGTGGTGTGCCCCAGGGTTTTGGTAAATGTAAAAAATGTGCCGCGGCTCAAAAAAGGTTGAAAAACACTGGTTTAAATCAACTGGATGTTAAAAAAATATTTGGTGATGTTTTAAAAAAGACATAAAAAATAGGTTTTCTGAAGTGTGTCAAGTGGCCAAAAAATAGATTTTGGAGACGCGCTGAGGCCTGACGCTTAAGTATTTTGTAAAAAGACCAAGTTTATCACCGATATTTTATAATGAGATAAAAAATGCTCTAACATATTAAATAACCAGAAGATACCAAATAATTATTGTTAAGACTGATAAGAGAGTTTTGACAAATAAGGTTTGTTTTCGTTATATATAAAATGATAAGAATCGTTATTTCAATGTCTGAATCTTACAGTCATATGTATACATACAAATATGCGTTGGAAAATTAAAGGGAAAGTTAATATACGTCAAAAGAGGAGGTTTACACGTTTAAAAATCCATAAAACATCAAAACCATGATACTTTGATAGTTTTGCTACTACAAATGTGTATTCGATATTTTGATATGTATTAACCCATCTAATAGATTTTAAAATATATAATATATTTTAATGATAAATATAAAGATTATAAACAACAGACAATATAATAATCAATATAAATTTGAGAGAGTGTTGAAATGTAAGCCATTCCTGAGATATTTCGAAATGACGTAGTCCAAAGTTAGTCTAAAAGATGCTTATGTTCAAAGTCATCTTCCATAATGTGTGATAGTGGATGGAGAGAGTTTTCCATGTTCTCACTCAGTTGAGAGAAACAGTTCGCCAAGGCCCCTTAATGAAGCTCAGGTGTCCTCAAGGGTAAACATCCCAAGGGCTGGAGATACCGATCTGCAAGGGAAGATTAAAGGCACATGTCATATTTTTGGAGAAAGTCCCAATGTTTTAAGCGGCTGAGGGGGGGAAGGAAGGGGCCTGGGGCCGCGAGGAGAGATGCTGGGAGCTGGAGTCCGAAACACCTTGCGGCCTCCAACTGTGACAGAACAAGACCAAACTTGGCACACAGACACCCCCCCAAGAGCCACTCTACATCCTGGTGCAGTTTACCCCCATTAAGCGGCTGAGGGGGAAAGGAAGGGGCCTGGGGCTGTGAGGAGGGATGCTGGGCGTTGGAGTCCGAAACACCTTGCGGCCCCCAACTGTGACAGAACAAGACCAAACTTGGCACACAGACACCCCCCCCCCCCCCAAGACCCACTCTACATCCTGGTGCAGTTTGAGGGAGGACGGACCATGGATGACGGGACTTGCAGTACTTCAACTCACTTCCTGAGAGCACTGCGGCCCACACCAATGACGGATCAGGACCAAACTTAGCACACAGAGGCCCAATGGGCCACTTCACAACCTGATGGGTTTTTTTTTATTTATTCAGGTTTCTATGCCGCCGACTCCCAGAGGCTCGCGGCGGCTTACAAGAGCCGAAGGCACAATAAAATACAGAACAATAAAACAATAAAAGCAGTTAAAAACAAAACAACACAATAAAACAATAGCACAATTGGAGCAGTGGCACAATTAAGAATGTGCGAGCCTACCCGCCAAAGGCCTGCTTAAACAAGTGGGTTTTACAAGCCCGTCTGAACGGGAGCAGGTCCTTCATTGCCCGGGTTTCGGCCGGGAGGGCGTTCCACAGCGTGGGGGCTATGACAGAAAACGCCCTCCGACGGGTGGATGTCAATCGTGCCAGCTTCGCCGAAGGTACCTCCAAAAAGTTGGCATCCTCGGACCGTAGTGATCTCAAAGGGCAATATGGAGTGAGACGGTCCCTCAGACACGCTGGCCCCAGGCCGTGCAAGGCCTTAGGGCAGGATGGACCATGAATGATGGGATTTGCAGTACCTTCACCCGATTTATTTATTTATAAATTCGATTTGGTAGACCGCTCTCTCTGGAGCCCAGAGCGGTTTACAGCATAAAATCAATAAAACATCAGTAAACAGATAAAAGACGTATACCCAAAAGCCCCCCTCCCCACAAATGATCCCGGCAAGCAATAATACGCAGAGGCAATACATGGCAGGACGGTATGTTGGCAGCTGGCAACTAAGGAGGCATCAGTTGGGACCAAATGCCTGCCTATATAGCCAAGTCTTCACAGACTTGCGGAAGGCCAACAAACCCCGTAGTGCTCGTATCTCCTCCGGCAGAGAGTTCCAGAGGGTCGGAGCGGCCACTGTAAATGCTCTCTGCCGGGTGCTCGACAGCCTACAGATCTTAATACTAGGGACCTCTAGTAGATTGAGCCCCTCTGAGCGCAGCGATCTTCTGGGTTTGTATGGGGTAAGACGCTCCCTCAAGTACACTGGCCCCAAACCATATAAGGCCTTGAAAGTTAGAACTAACACCTTGAAAGAGACCCGGAATTCGATGAGAAGCCAGTGCAGTGCGCGCAGGAGTGGGGTCACATGCGCAGATCTTGGGGCTCCCGACAGCAGGCGCGCTGCTGCGTTCTGCACCAGCTTAAGTTTCCGGATCGCCGACAAGGGTAGGCCAATGTACAGCGCATTACAGTAATCAAGCCTCGAGATGACTGTGGCTTGGATCACCGTGGCCAGGTCGCAGCGGGAGAGGTAAGGAGCCGGACGTTTTGCCAGACGCAGATGGTAGAACGCTGTCTTGCAAGCGCAGGCAATCTGCGCTTCCATCGACAGTTGGGTGTCTAGCTGGACCCCAAGGCTCTTAACCAGGGGCTGTGGGCGAAGTGCCACACCATCAAACGTCGGCAACTGGGTCTCTACCCCCTCCGGGCGGCCCAGCCACAAGATCTCCGTCTTCGTCGGGTTCACCTTCAACTTACTGGCTCGCAGCCATCCAGTTACGGCTTCCAGGCAGAGATGGAAATTATCGGGTACAGATTCTACCCCGGGGTCCATCCTCAGAATGAGTTGGGTGTCATCAGCGTACTGGTGACATTCCAGCCCAAAACTCCTTACCAATTGGGCACACTGGTTGAGAAACACTGGATTACACGATGTTTTATAGCAGGGCCGTATACGGCCCCCCAGCCCCTTCCCTACGGCCCCCTAAGCTTTTTAATAAATAATAAAAATAGAAAAAAACCTAAAAAGTTTTTTAAAAAAAATCCCCCCCAAAAGTGCGCATGCGCGCGGTTTTGCCCACTTTGGGAGGGCGGGGGGAGCCCCCCGTGGCTCCTCCCTCTCTCCCAAAGCATCACGCCAGCCTCGGAAGCTTCCGAGGCTGTTGTGATGCTTTGGGCGAGGGGGCGATCCGCGGGGGGCTCCCCATGGGTCCTCCTTCTCTCCCAAAGCGTCACGCCAGCCTCGGAAGCGGGCGAAATCGCTATTGTGACGGGGCGTGGCCGGGGGCGTGCCGGAGTGGCCCCCAGGTGATCACTCACCAGAAGTCCGGCCCTTGGGCGGGCAGAAGTTGGACAGCCCTGTCCTATAAGCCTGGCCACTGGTTTTTCTCTTCTCCCTTTTCCCCTGCTTGATGGGAAAATATGGAGGGACTGCCTGTTTAATTTTTTGCTGCTCTCCTCTTCTACCCTGTGATCCCCCCCCCCCCTTCAAACGTGTATGTGTGAGTTTTTTCTCAAGGAAAGGGTGGGTGCTCCTTGAAGTGACTTTCTTTAGACTTGTGTGAATGTGTATGTTTTTTTCCCTTCCTCTTTCAGTTTGTAGGGGGGAGGCTGGGATGAGGGAACAGGGGAACTCCCTGCCGATTGAATGGAACTCTGAGTTGCGAGCTCTAAGGGGAAAAGGGCTAGGAGTATCTCTGTGATGTGGGTTTTGACTCTCCCCTGTTTCCTCTCCTCTTGCCTCCCTGTGAAATGGAAGGGGATACCTCTACGTTTTTCTCTTTTCTTCAAACCTCTCCTCTTTGGGATTGATAAAGGGGGGAGGATGGGGTTTTGTCCCCCCCCCCCCCCAAGGTGTGTATGTCTGGTTTTTGTCTCTCTATGGGAAATGGGTTCTGCTAGCATTGTTTGTCCTGAGTCCTGAGCCAGGGATTAGCTCAACCTTTTGTCTTTGTCTTTCCATCCCAGCACCATGTGCCTGGGAAAAGGAAGTGTCTTTCGTGTGTGTGTGTGTATGTACGTGTGTGTGTGTGTGTTAGAAAGGTGCTCCTTTTGTTTATAGGACCCGTTTTCTCCACTGGGAACCGTGTTTTCCCTCAAAGCTTTTCCCCTTGCAAAAGGACGTTTCTCTCTGCTTCTTTAGTCGACCCCTCCCCCACGCTGTCCTCCCCTCCCCTGGTTGCGCATGTGCGTGTGAGTGTTTAAAAGAAGTCCCATAACAGCATTAAATTGAGGGGGTTTCCAGAAAACGTCCCCAGAAGATGGGGCCGCCTCATCCCGTCCGCCATTTTGGAAAGGTGGGGGGAGCGCTCCCCAGGAGGGGGGGCAGGAGAGATCCGCGGTTACAGGGATCCCCATAGGAATCAATGTATCCAGTATCCGCAAGTTGAAAGTTTTGCCGATCCACCCCGTTTTTGCCCCAAAACATTCTGCCTGTTCTCCCACCCTCTCCTCCTTTCCCTTTCTCTCTCCCTGTCCCTCCTCCGGCCTGGGGGAAGCCCGCAAAAGCGGCCGCTCGCTCTCAGTGGCTCTCGCGCTCTAGGTTCATCTAAGGACAACATGCCCCCACCTTTTTCGCATTAAAGTCCCATTAAGTCTGCAGCAAAAACGAGCCCAAAAGCGGCAGCGGGTTAACGATTTGGGCTCAGAAGGATCCTGCAAAAGGGGGGGGGGGTTGGATCCCTTACGGACTGCCACTTTGGGAGACTTGGTGCTCAAGTACCCGGACTCATTTTCCTCCATTTCTAAACGATTTCCTGGACAAACCCAAAACCCTTCTTTGGCTGAAAACAGTCAAAGAGCCCTGATACATCATGGACTTTGGGCGAACGGAAAGATGCCTCTGCCTCGGTGGAAGGCAGGGAAGCGCTCTGGGAATCCATGCAAGCAGGGAGGCGTTGGACCAGCGTTGGACCAGCAACCCGGGTCCCAGTGGCTGGGATGAGAAGTTCGCCTAAGGACACTGACCATGGACTCATTGTAACTGTTTCTCTGCCCTGGGTTTTGCCCCGCACAAGCGGGCTTACCCAGGATTGATGCACCCAGACCCTCTCCCCTGCATTGTAGATTTATAGTTTCCCAAGGACACTTTCCCAGTTCGATTATTCCCAACCTTTTCCTTACTGCCTCGTGGACTCTGTTCTCCCTAAGACTCTGCCACCCTATCGCACTCCAGGAACAACTGTATAGTTCCCCCAAGGACAATGGTTCTTCTATGGAACTATAACTCCCAGAGGAAACCTGCATTCGACTGGTGTTTAAAGATCATTTCTCTGGGGAAGTGAGCTGCATGGGGATGATCTACAATGGTTGTTGAGGGGTTTGTCTTGTCTAAATTGTACCCTTATGTGTTCTCCCTCCTGTGTCACTGCAACATTTAAGAAAATGCCCTCAGCGGAGAGTTCCAAGGTTTTAACACTACTGCTACCATTCTCACTGGATATTTTTCCCTTGCACAAACAATATTTTGATAGACGCCAGGTTTCTTCTGCGAGGGCTGCCTCACTACCATTGTGCCTGGGTCTACTCTGCCCCTGATTTCCTTAGCATCGGAGCTAGCCCACTAGGGGGACTTGGGCTTGGACATTTCCAGCCATTATCCCATACATATAGCTGGCTCATATGGGCTTCGGAACCCCATTCCCGGCTGCCATGAGCATATTTCCTGGATCATCTTTAAACAGAGAAACCATTTTCCCACTCAGCCAAAGCTTCCAGACAAAGGATTGGCCAGTACGCGCCGGCCGGCTTCCCGTACAGCTGACTTTTGACATCTCGGCCTATCAGCTGGAGCGCGCAATTCAAATGTAAATGGACCCTTCTCTATATATTTGCCTGTATTTCACATTAAAGACATGTTTTGCCTTTGGAATCTGGGTGTTTGGCATTTCATCCTTCATCGGCCGATAAAGATCTCTTCTCTCGGTTTTGGCGTTCTTCCGGGCTGGGTGAGCCTGATTTGGGTTGTTGTGGGACTTATAGTTTCAAGGGATCACCTAGACTCCGGCCGTGATCCTTGCTATCTAGAGGCGGTCAAGGCTCTGCCCCCTTATGGGAAGAGCCCCCTATTGTTCGGCAACGAAACCACAAACAATATATATAAGAACAACAACAATATAAAACAGAGCATGAAACAATTTGTCAGGGTGGAAAGACACCCTGCGTATTAGATATTTGCATCAGAATTCATAAGAGTAGCAAAATTATTTATGAAGTAGCCACGAAAATATGTTTGGGGGTCACCACAACATGAGGAACCTTATTGAAGGCTGAGAACCACGGCATTAATACACCTATCTTTCTGTTTAATTGCTATTACATTTAAAAAATAATAATTTGGGGGGGGGGTGAGTTAAAAAAACTCTGGAAAGGGGCCGGTAGGCCAAAAAGGTTTGGGAGCCACTGGCCTAGAAGGCCTGGCCTCCCCCCACCCAATGAGCCCAGGTGGGCCTGCTTCATGATGAGCTGCCCTCAGGGCTTGCACCCAGCTGTGAAGCTGCACAAGCTAGGAATCCCTGACACTTCAGTATACCGTAAAGCAACCCTCATTTACTCATGAGTAGACCCAAGGAACCAAGCACTCTTTACTTGCATTTCTACAAATCCACAGAACCCAGGAGGAGGTGTGGAAACGGGGGCCGAGGCTAGGCTTCTACCAGAACAACCTTTAATAATGGTGGTGGTGACTGAGCCTCCTTCACTGGGATGCTTTCGAGCAAGGTCTGGATGGCCTCCTGTTGGGAGGGCTTTGGCGGTGTCCTTCTGCCCGGCAGAAGGGGGATTGGACTGGGTCACACTTGGAATCCCTTCCAAGCCTATGGTTCTATAACAATAATATCCTGAAGGTATGTGAGGATGTTGAGGGTGGGGTTAGATCAGGCATGGGCAAACTTCGGTCCTCCGGGTGTTTTGGACTCCAACTTCAATATAACATATTGTATATACATATACTATTTATAAAATTATAATGTAATACAATATAACACTAATAATACCATGTTATAATTACACATTTTATATTACACGTAGTATTTCTAATAATGTTACAATATAATGGTGTAGTACAATATAGTCATATATAATACTGATATTGTACTATGCTCATAATTTAATATATTGTGTGTGTGTGTGTTTGTATATATATATATATATAGTACGCCACTCTGAGTCCCCTTTGGGGTGAGAAGGGCGGCCTATAAATGTCGTAAATAAATAAATAAACTTCCACAATTCCTAACAGTACCTGCTGTTCGGAATTGTGGGAGTCCGAAACTCCTCGAGGGCCTACGTTTGCCTGGGTTAGATCCTTCAAACGGTTTATTAAAGTTATTTGTTTGTTTGTTTACTGTTTTTATATGCCTTCTCAACCCCGAAGGGGACTCAGAGCGGCTTACTTACAGCAAACAACAATACTGCCAGAGTGGCTTACAGTGTACATAGAACAATATTGCCGGAGCGGCTTACAGCAAACTGAAAACACAACAAATAACATTACTGTCCTAGCACAACAACAGCACTACACATCATATCACACTATAACATATTGCAATATTGTTAGCAATCTTGTAACACAGTGTAATAGTGCCAATGATAATGTGATATAATAATTATATCGTGATATTATAATTTGTATATTTGTATCATAGGCATATAAAATAGTAAATAAATAATACAAATATACAAATTATAATATCACAATATAATTATTATATCATATTATAGTCCATTGCTGAAGAAGCCCAGGCTAGATCCCGCGGCTCCCTCCAATTACCGCCCAGTGTCCAACCTTCCGTACCTGGGCAAGGTAATTGAGAGGGCAGCAATGGGCCAGCTGCAGGCATTCCTGGATGATGCAACCTGGCTTGACCCCTTCCAGTCCGGCTTCCGTTTGGGCCATGGGACGGAGACTGTCCTGGTCTCCATCACAGACCTACTCCGTTGCCATTTGGACCGAGGCGGATCGGCGCTGCTCGTGTTATTGGACCTCACGGCAGCGTTTGATACTGTCAATTACCAACTTTTGACACACCGCCTGGCGGTGGCGGGGGTGAGGGGGACACCCCTCAACTGGTTGTCCTCCTTCCTCCAAAACCGCCTGCAGCGAGTGAAGTGGGGAGGGGTGGTCTCCGAGGGCTCCCCCTTACACTGCGGGGTCCCTCAGGGGGCCATCCTCTCCCCGCTGTTATTTAACATCTACATGCGACCACTCGCCCAATTGGTGCGGAGTTTTGGGCTGGAGTGCCATCAGTATGCTGACGACACCCAGATCGTTCTGAGGATGGACCCCGGGGTGGACTCTGTCTCCGATAATTTCCATCTCTGCCTAGAAGCCGAAACTGGATGGCTGCGAGCCAGTAAGTTGAAGGTGAACCCGGCGAAGACGGAGATCTTGTGGCTGGGCCGCCCGGGGTGGGCGTGGGGGGTAGAGACCCAGCTGCCGACGTTTGACGGTGCGGCCCTTTGTCCGCCACCGTCTGTTAAAAGTTTGGGGGTCCGGCTGGACGCCCAGCTCTCTATGGAGACGCAGATTAGCTGCGCCTGCAAGACAGCTTTTATTCACCTGCGTCTGGCAAAACGTCTGGCTCCTTACCTCTCCCGCTGCGACCTGGCCACGGTGATCCAAGCCACGGTCATCTTGAGGCTCGATTACTGTAATGCGCTGTACATTGGCCTACCCCTGTCGGCGATCCAGAAACTTAAGCTGGTGCAGAACGCAGCAGCACGTTTGCTCTCAGGAGCCTTAAGATCTGACCACGTGACCCCACTCTTGCGCGAGCTGCACTGGCTTCCGATTGAGTTCCGGGTCGCCTTCAAGGTGTTAGTTCTGACTTTCAAGGCCTTATATGGTTTGGGGCCAGTGTACCTGAAGGAGCGACGTACCCCTTATGTGCCCAGGAGATCACTGCGCCCAGAGGGGCTCAACCTACTGGATGTGCCCAGTATCAGGGTCTGTAGACTGGCTTCCACACGCCGAAGGGCGTTCACTGTACCCGCACCACTCCTGTGGAACGGCCTCCCTATCCACAAGCTCTGCAGAATGCCAGCAACACCACACACCGACAACTCCCCAGGACTTCAACATCCCACCCACCCAGGGCCGTAGCCAGGATTTTGGTTCGGGGGGGGGGCTGAGACTGGGTGGAAGAGGGTCTACCCTAGCAAACCTTTTGTATTGTTATCCCAATAACCCCATGAATGTGGGATATAATAAGGAGCATGGTGATCAGATCATGATATGAATAAACATAACAGTTTAAATAATGTACCAGTCAGGCCTTCTCGCGGAAGGACCACCCTGAGAAGGCGGGGGCTGAAGCCCCCTTAGCCCCCCCCCCTGGCTACATGCCTGCACCCACCAGAACAACCCACAACAACACAGCCATGACCCCACCAAGACCATAAGTCACATCAATACTCAGACTTTCTCGCATCTCCTAAATAGGGCACAGCAACGCGTGCCGGGTGCAGCTAGTTCTATATATATAAACATTATATGAAGTTACCGAGCGTCTTCTCTCGCTGTCCCAGAGGAGGCCGGGCTATGCCGCTGAACATCCAGCGACTGTGAGAGAGGCCTTGGCAGGGAGTTCCCCAACCACAGCCAGAACGTGCTGCGCAGTTTGTGGGAGCAGCAGCGTGATGGCTTCCTGTGCGACTGCGCCGTCCTGGTGGGCCGTACCCAGTTCCCGGCCCACCGAGCCGTGCTGGCCTCCTGCAGCGCTTTCTTCCACATGTTCTACACGGAGCACCTGGACAAGCGGGACTTGGTGTCCCTCAACAACCAGATCGGCACCGCCCCAGCGTTCGGACTCTTGCTGGAATTCATGTACAAAGGCAGCCTGCCTTTCGGTGACACGCCGGTCGGGGACGTGTTGGTGGCGGCCAGCTACCTGCACATGAGCGAGATTGTCAAGGTGTGCAAAAAGAAGCTCCAGGCCTGAGCGTTGACTGAAGCGGACAGCACCAAGCGGGAAGAAGAGGCCACAGGACAGGACATGAAGGACCCCCCGTAGGTCTGGGGTCCCGGCAGAGGACAATATTCTTTCCGATTACTTCCTGCAGGCGCCATGCGACTTAGAACTTCTTCGAAGGCGGCGGTTGGTCCGCGTCCAACTTTTCCAAGTCTTCGCGACCAGAGCTTTCCAAACGTTTCATCATTGTGTTGTTGAAGGCTTTCATGGCCAGAATCTCTGGGTTGCGGTGAGTTTTCCGAGCCATGTTCCAGAAGCATTCTTTCCTGCCATTTCGCCTGCATCTATGGCAGGCGTTTCCAGAAGTTGCGAGGCCTGTTGGAAACTCGGCAATGGGAGTTCATATATCTGTGGAATGATGTCCAGGGTGGGAGAAAGAACTCCTGCCTGTTGGAGGCAAGTGTGAATGTTGCCATTGGCCAGCTTGAGTAGCATTGGGTAGCCTTTCAGCTTCAAGGTCTGGCTGCTTCCTGCCTGAGGTATTTGCTTAATATTAAAAAATATTAATTTATTTATTATTTCGGGATTTTACCCCGCTCTTCTCAACCCCCAAGGGGGGACTCAGAGCGGCTTACAGTACGGCACAATTCCCATGAGCTGAGGCCTAGTCGGGAAAATCAAGTACGGCACAATTAAGCAAAAACCACACGGAGGATTGCTTCAGTAAACCAATTCTATGAGACTTTTTATCACTTTGTAATTTCTCTAGTCGAACTGGATGGTGTCAATATATAACATATTAGCTGTACCCAGCACGCGTTGCTGTGCCCTATGTAGGAGATGCGAGGAAGTCTGAGTATGTAAGGGTTGGAATTGATGTGACTTATGGTGTTGTTGGGGCCCTGGCTGTGTCGTTGTGGGTTGTTCTGGTGGGTGGGATGTTGAAGTCCTGGGGAGTTGTTGGTGTGTGGTGTTGCTGGCGTTCTGCAGAGCTTGTGGATATACAATGTTTTTTGTCTTTCCGTCTGCTGTGTTGATGTAGAGGTTGATGCTTGGAAGTTAACTTTGGAAGTGAGTGGAGGTACTTGACATCCCATCATCCATGGTGTGCCCTCCTCTAAACTGCAGTTGGATGGAGTGTGGGTCATGGGGGCACTGTGTGCCAAGTTTATTTATTTATTTATTTATTATTTATTATTCGATCTTATATTCCGCTCCTCCCTGCAGGCTCGGGGCGGATCACAACATACAATAAAAACAAGTTTGGTCTTTATCGGTCTTGGTTCTGAGCCACAGTGGTCTGTGGGGAATGAAAGGTTTGAAAGTACTACAAATCCCATAATCCATGGAGGTACATCAAATCCCATCATCCATGGTCCACCCTCCTCCAAACTGCAGTAGAACGTAGCGTGGGTCATAGGGGCTCTGTGTGCCAAGGTAGGTTACTGTAAATTCAGGCCATACACAATGTCCCATGAGCTGAGGCCTAGTCGGGAAAATCAAGTTAATGAAGCCTTACTGTCAATTCAGGCCATACACAATGTCCCATGAGCTGAGGCCTAGTCGGGAATATCAAGTTAATGAAGCCTTACTGTCAATTCAGGCCATACACAATGTCCCATGAGCTGAGGCCTAGTCAGGAATATCAAGTTAATGAAGCCTTACTGTCAATTCAGGCCATACACAATGTCCCATGAGCTGAGGCCTAGTCAGGAAAATCAAGTTAATGAAGCCTTTCTGTCAATTCAGAGCGTAAACAGCATTCCATTAAGTGAGGCCTAGTCAGGTAAATCAAGTTAATGAAGCCTTACTGTCAATTTTGGGCGTTTTCTGTGATTTGTAGGGGTTTAAATTTTCTGTGGGAAGTGAATTGGGTGTTTGTGTTGGCGACTGCCTCAGGCCTTTGCCTTAGCCTCCTCTGACAGTTTATTATGGGTCGGAATGTTCATGTTGGCTGGCCAATAGAGGCGTTATGCAAATACTCCCTCACTGGCAACCAATCATGTTGTCAGAATGTAGAGGCTGGGAGATTCGTTGGCGGCCGCGGAGGATGCTGGGAAATGTAGTTTTTTTTGTATCATTGTTTTGGGGGCCTTCTAGGTTTTGGGGGGGAAAGTTTCTTTGCTAAAAACCTACCTTGCCTGAGGCCTATTTTTGTTGCCAAGTTTGGTGTCTCTGCCTTGTAAGGTTTCTCTGCCTAGGATGGTCGTTCCATGACGGGACCTCCTTTATATAATAGATTTATGAGTGCAGTGCCGCTCATGCATTTCTATATTACTGTGATGGCGTTGCCTGATGCGGATTATATTTCTACATCATGTGGAATATATGTATTGAATGTAACGTATTTTGTTGACTGTGTGAATTAATATTTTTCTAATACATTAACTTCTACTCAGATTGGCTGTCCATGGTGATATTAAGAACTCTTTTGCCTTGGCCCCAGTTGTGTTGTGTTGTGTTGTGCTTGCTTATAGGGGTAACCTAGCCTTGGGGTTTTTTTTGCTTTAAAACTGCAAGGCCATTCAATGCTAAGGATCCCCCTGGGCAAGAAGCAGCCAGACTTTGAGGCTGCAAGGCTATTCTCAGGATTCCCCCAGTCAGGAAGCAGCCAGGTTTTGAAGCTGCAAGGCCATTCAATGCTAATAATAATAATAATACTGTTTATTTCTATTCCGCTCTTCTCACCCCGAAGGGGACTCAGTGCGGATTACAATACACATACGACAGACAGTCCCTGTCGGAAAGACATACAATTACACATAGACAAATACAGTGCAGTTTTTAGAAGGACTTCTTCTTTCCTGGCTGCGTCATACAGGTGGGCGCCATCGGGTGTGAATGCTCCATTACATCATTGTTGTTATGTCCCTGCATCATTGCGCCATCACGTCACAAGGGGGTGCTGTTGTTCCATCCTCATGGCAGGAGCCTCTTGTTTCCACCCCTCCCTTCTCCATCAGCCTATTTCAGATAAGTCTGTGCAAAAGTCCTTCCCCACTTTTATGGTCCCCAATTTGTTGTTAATTCACAACTGGGCTGTTGAACTACTTGGGTAAACAGTAGGCAGGACTTGCAGCTGGCGTCTAACTCAGTCCGGGATTCGATCCTGCAATCTTCAGATCTTCAGGCGAAAGATCAGGCGAAATGTCAGGAGAGAATGCTTCTGGAACATGGCCAGGCAGCCTGGGAAACCCACAGCAATCCAGTTTCATATTTGTTTTTGTTCATGGACCATTTTGCCACGCATTCAGTTTTACGGGCAAACCTTAGGAGATTGAACGAGCAAACCAACCCCTGAGAAATGATATGGACACAGACTAAATGGCAATAATGGAGAAACAACCTATCATCTCATGAAAACCTTTTGTTTATATACTGTATGTTTTTTAAAGTATATGATTCGTTGCTCAACGTGCACAGACTCATGGCCTAAACACGGCCACCGACACTCACAAATGTGTCACGACAGTCAGCTTGAAAGTTCTGCGATGGGTGTGGACTTGATTTCTCAAAGGTTTTTTCAGTGCGGCTTCACACCCAAAGCCATTCCTCGTACTTAGAAGGAGACGCACACAAGTAACCAAGGCAGGATTTAAAAATGGCTTTCTTTCTCTGTATTTCTTTATGTTCACGCTCACTTGGGCACAAATAATATGAATATGGCGTTGCAACCATTTACGAGTTAGCAAAGACTGTTAACTAATGTACGGACAATGGGTTTCTTCTTTGGATGGCGCTTGAGTGTCCAGCCTTCTTTTTGACGCAGATTATATTGCGGTGTTTATGTTTTGTATTACGAAAATATAGCTCATGTGATTTACTTTCTTCACAGCATATGTTCTTGGCTCCTTTACTAATAATAATACACTTGATTTATATTCCGCTCTTCTCACCCCGAAAGGGACTCAGAGCGGATTACCTCACTCACACGGCAGACAATCCCTGCCGGAAGATGTACAGTTACAACACAACACATTCGATTTTTGAAGGAATTCTTCTTCTGGTTGTGTCACAGGGTGCGTCATTACGCCACAAGGGGGCGCTGTTGCTTCATCCTCATGACGCAGGGCCTCTGTTCCTCATTCCACCTTCCCACAGTAAAGCCCTTGCTGAAAAGAATCCTCCCCCGCTTTTGGTGGTTCCCAGTTCATCTATTCACAGCTGGGCTGTTTTCGAACTGCTGGGCAGGGCTCACCGCTGGGCGTCCAAGCCAGCTCGGGAATCGAACTTGCAACCTTCAGATTGCCAGCACAGCTGTTCTTACCACTGTGCTATCTCTCCGGCCCCAATTTACCTTGCCATTGAATATATGCTACTAGCTGTACCCGGCACGCGTTGCTGTGCCCTATTTAGGAGATGCGAGAAAGTCTGAGTATGTAAGGGTTGGAATTGATGTTACTTATGGTCTTGGTGGGGTCATGGCTGTGTCGTGGGTTGTTCTGGTGGGTGGGATGTTGAAGTCCTGTGGAGTTGTGGGTGTGTGGTGTTGCTGGCGTTCTGCAGAGCTTGTGGATATACAATGTTTTTTGTCTTGCCGTCTGCTGTGTTGATGTAGAGGTTCTGTGGTTTCCCAACTCTGGAGCACGCTACGTAGAGTTGTCCGTGGGAGAAGCATTCTGTGTCAAGGTCTATGCCACAGATTTGCAGTGTTTGTCCTTAAACCTTGTTTATGGTGATGGCAAAAGCTAGTGTAGTGCAGTGTCTTTCTGTTTGTTCTGGCGTTTGTTCTGCCCTTTTTTGTGTGATGTATGTAGCGTTGCGAGTGTGTCGTCCGATGCTGTTCTTTTTAGGAGGCATGGCTTGTCTTTTGGGTCAGCTTATGCCTGTGTGGGAGGAAGGAATGGCATACAAATGGGTTGAGCAGTAGACGCACGGTTGTGTTATGTGCGTATTGTGTTGTGTGTAGGTATTACTTTTGTGTTATTCTGGGGGTATGTGTTTGTCAGTGGTGCCTGTGTCCCTGGTGCCCTATTTGTCTCCCTCCTACATCTTGGCCGTGGCAGTTCAACCCTCAACTGAAATCACTCAGCATTCCAAGTGGCTTTGCCCACCGTTACTATGGTAACTGATGTTGGCCAATGGGTTTCGCTGGCTGCCGCAGAGGATGGTGGGAAATGTAGGGTTTTTTGTATCGTTGTTTTGGGGGCCTTCTAGGTTTTGGGGGGGAAAGTTTCTTTGCTAAAAACTTTCCTTGCCTGAGGCCTATTTGTGTTGGCAAGTTTGGTGTCTCTGCCTTGGAAGGTTTCTCTGTCTCTGTCAGTCGTTCGACGACGGGACCTCCTTTATATAATAGATCATTCACGTTGGATTTAGTGTAGTACTAGACCCAAGCGTTGTTTTGTTGTTTAGTAGCAGTAGCCTACCCATTGTTTTCTCCTTCTGCTGTTACGGGCCTTTTGCAGCTGACAGATGGTGATTTTGTCAGCACCTCTTGTGTGTAAGTGCAGGCCAAGGTCTTGAGGCAGTGCCCATCGCCACTGGGACCACCTTGACCGGCTCGTGCCAGAGTCCGATCTTTAAATCCTCGTAGGGTGTCAGCTTTTCCAGTTGTTTCTCTTCAATCCTGCTGTCGCCTGGGATTGCGACATCCACGATCCATACATTTTTAAACACGATCATGAGATCGGGAGCCTTGTGCTCCAAAACTCTGTCCGTCTGGATTCGGAAGTTACAGAGGAGTTTTAATAATAGACTAAAACTTTATTTCTATATGGCTCCATCTCCCTGGGGGGACGCAGAGCGCTTTCCAAGTAACATCACAATACATACAGAGTAAACAGCATAATCATACGATTAACAAAACAATATAAGCATGACAATTGTCGTCATAACGCCATATTAAAAAGGAATCCCGCCTCCTCAAGGCAATTTCAAAGTTTGATGTGTTCATTTCCTGTAGCTTTTTCAGGCCTGTGATGCCACCAATTCTTTATCGCGGGCAGGTGGTATTTGTGCACAAGTTCCAATGAATCATCTGAGCAACGGTGTTGCGCCTCTGCTTGTAGTTATTATTATTATTACTATTATTAAAATTGACACAGTGAATTGCAGTGTTCTGTGGACCATCCCCCAAAAAATCAGGTGCCCTGATAAATATGTGAACCTGAAAGCTGCAAGGCCATTGAATGTTAAAGATTCCTCCAGGCAGGAAGCAGCCAGGCTTTGAAGCTGCAAGGCCATTCAATGCTAAAATTTTCCCCCAGACAGGAAGCAGCCAGGTTTTGATGCTGCAAGGCCATTGAATGTTAAAGATTCCCCCAGGCAGGAAGCAGCCAGGCTTTGAAGCTGCAAGGCCATTCAATGCTAAAATTTTCCCCCAGGCAGGAAGCAGCCAGGCTTTGAAGCTGCAAGGCCAATTCAATGTTAAGGATTCCCCCATGCAGGAAGCAGCCAGGCTTTGAGGCTGCAAGGCCATTGAATGTTAAAGATTCCCCCAGGCAGGAAGCAGCCAGGCTTTGAAGCTGCAAGGCCAATTCAATGTTAAGGATTCCCTCAGGCAGGAAGCAGACAGCCTTTGAGGCTGCAAGGCCATTGAATGTTAAAGATTCCTCCAGGCAGGAAGCAGACAGCCTTTGAAGCTGCAAGGCCATTCAATGCCAAAATTTTCCCCCAGGCAGGAAGCAGCCAGGCTTTGGAGCTGCAAGGCCATTCAATGTTAAGGATTCCCCCAGGCAGGAAGCAGCCAGGATTTGAGGCTGCAAGGCCATTGAATGTTAAAGATTCCCCCAGGCAGGAAGCAGCCAGGCTTTGAAGCTGCAAGGCTAATTCAATGTTAAGGATTCCCCCAGGCAGGAAGCAGCCAGCCTTTGAAGCTGCAAGGCCAATTCAATGTTAAGGATTCCCCCAGGCAGGAAGCAGCCAGGCTTTGAGGCTGCAAGGCCATTGAATGTTAAGGATTCCCCCAGGCAGGAAGCAGCCAGGCTTTGAAGCTGCAAAGCCAATTCAATGTTAAGGATTCCCCCAGGCAGGAAGCATTCGAGGAGTCGTAGGTGTTGGCGATAGGTGACCCATGTTTCAGACCCAGAGAGGAAAATAGACACTACGATAGCTCTGTACACACTGATTTTGGTGCTTTGCCTCAGGTGCTTGTTGCTCCAGACTCTTTTGTGAAGCCTTCCAAATGCACTCTTTGCCTTTGATAATCTGTGATCTCTCTCTTTGTCGATCTTGGCGCCTGAAGAGATTATGCTTCCCAGGGAGGTGAACTGCTGAACGGACTTAAGCACAGATGTGCCTATGCTGACGTGGGGATTATGATGGTGTTCTTCCTGTGGTGCGGGCTGGTAGAGGACTTCTGTTTTCTTCAGGCTGACTTCCAGCCCAAACAGCTCTGCAGCTGTTGCAAAGCAGGACGTGAGGCGCTGCAGGGCTGCTTCTGGATGGGCGACAAGGGCAGCATCGTCAGCAAAAAGCAGCTCACGGACGAGATAGTTTTGAGTCTTAGTGCGAGCCCTCAGGCGGCTGAAGTTGAACAAGCTGCCATCAGTACGATAGCGTATATATATGCCGCCTTCTTCTTCTTCGAGGTCTGCCGTAGCCCTTTGGAGCCTCATGCTGAAGGAGATTGCAAATAGGGTTGGTGCAAGAACACAACCTTGCTTCACTCCATTAGTTATGAGAAAGGCCTCCGAGAGGGCATGGCCGTATCTGACTTGACTGTGCCGGCCCTCATGTAACAGGATAACCATTTTGAGGCATTGGGGGGGACATCCTAGACCAGGGGTGGGCAATTATTTTTTCAAGAGGGGCCACATGCGAGCCAGAAAATATTATGGAGGGCCGCACCGAAAGGCTGAACTACATCAGGCCTGGACAAACTTTGGCCCTCCGGGTGTTTTGGACTCCAACTCCCACAATTCCTAACAGCCGACAGGCTGTTAGAAATTGTGGGAGTTGGAGTCCAAAACACTCGGAGGGCCAAAGTTTGCCCAGGCCTGTTCTACATAATATCAATTGAATTTCTGTAATAATAATAATAATAATAATAAGGCACTACATTGCATTTTTGATATATTAATAAGCCTGATAAGAGTATATGTTATGAGCAACGAAAAAGAGAGGTTGTCATAGGAACCTCCACCACACTCCCTCCGGGGCAGAGAGTTCCACTGCTGAACGGCTCTCACAGTCAGGAAGTCCTTCCTCATGTTCAGCTGGAATCTCCTTCCTTGTTTTTTGAAGCCATGGTTCCATTGCGTCTTGGTCTCCAGGGCAGCCGAAAGGAAGCCTGCTCCCTCTTCCCTAGGACTTCCCCTCACATATTTTCAATGGCCCTGATCATGTCTCCTCTTTTTAAGCCGCTCCTCATAGGGCTTGTTCTCCAGGCTCTTGAGGACAATGTATACATTATATAAATTTAATGTTTATTCGTGAGATTAGCATAACTCCAAAACCACTGGACAAATTTCTGCCACAAGACACCTACTAATACCCAAGGAGTGACCATCACTCAGAAAATTGATTTTGTCATTTGGGAGATGTAGTTGCTGGGAGTTATAGTTCACCTGCAATCAAAGAGCATTCCGAACTCCACCAATGATGGAACTAAACCAAACGTGGCACACATGACCAATAGCAAACACTAGAGTACAGACCAACTTCGCCGCCAGCTGGACCAAGGCGGGTCAGCCCTGCTCGTGTTGTTAGATCTCACGGCAGCGTTTGATACGGTAGATCACGCATTACTGGCCCACCATTTAGCCGTGACTGGGGTGAGGGGGACCGCCCTTAAGTGGGTGGCCTCCTTCCTCTGGGACCGGGGACAAACGTGTGGAGAGGGGGGAGGAGATCTCTGGGAGACTCTCATTAAGTTGTGGGGTCCCCCAGGGGGCCATCCTCTCCCCTTTATTGTTCAACATCTATATGCGACCGCTAGCCCAGCTGGTGCGCGACTTTGGTCTGGAGTGCCATCAGTACGCGGATGACACCCAGCTGGTGCTGAGAATGGAGGGCAGGCCGGACGCCGTACCCGATTGTTTCCATCGATGCCTTGAAGCCGTGACTGGATGGCTGCGTTCCAGTCGGCTGAAGGTGAATCCGTCGAAGACGGAGATTCTGTGGCCCGGTCGCCCTGGGCTGGATGAGTGCCGGTTGCCTGCCCTGGATGGAGAGCAACCCGTGGTACGAAGCTTGGGGGTCCAGTTGGACCCATTGCTGTCTACGGAGACCCAGGTCTTTTTTCCATCTGCGACAGGCTAGGCGACTGGCACCCTACCTGTCCACGACCTGGCCACGGTGATCCAGGCGACGGTCATCTCGAGGCTGGACTACTGTAACGCCCTCTACGTCGGCCTTCCCTTGTCGACAATCCGGAAACTCAAGCTAGTGCAGAATGCCGCTGCTCGCCTGCTGGTGGGAGCACCAGTGAGGGAGCACATCACTCCCATCTTACGGCAACTGCACTGGCTTCCTATTGAGTACCGAATTGCCTTCAAGGTGCTGGTTTTAACCTTTAAGGCCCTACACGGTCTAGGGCCTGCGTACCCGAGAGACCGCCTTACCCCGTACGTTCCCCCGAGATCGCTACGGTCATCAGGGCTGCTTCTGGATGGGCGACAAGGGCGGCATCGTCAGCAAAAAGCAGCTCACGGACTAGATAGTTGAGAGTCTTAGTGCGAGCCCTCAGGCGGCTTAAGTTGAACAAGCTGCCATCAGTACGATAGCGTATATTTATGCCGCCTTCTTCTTCGAGGTCTGCCATAGCCCTTTGGAGCACCATGCTGAAGAAGGTTGTAAATAGGGTTGGTTCAGAACCTTATTTCAGAATTCAGAAGCAGCCCTGCCACGCCTCACGTCCTGCTTGGCAGCAGCTGCAGAGCTGTTTGGGCTGGAAGTCAGCCTGAAGGAAACGGAAGTCCTCTCCCAGCCCGAACCACAGGAAGAACACCATCATAATCCCCACGTCAGCAGAGGCACACCTGTGCTTAAGTCCGTCCAGCAGTTCACCTCCCTGGGAAGCATCATCTCTTCAGGCGCCAAGATTGACAAAGAGATAGGTCACAGATTATCAAAGGCATAGTGTGCATTCAGAAGGCTTCACAAGTCTGGAGCAACAAGCACCTGAGGCAAAGCACCAAAATCAGTGTGTACAGAGCTATCGTGCTGTCTATTCTCCTCTATGGGTCTGAAACATGGGTCACCTATTGCCAACACCTACGACTCCTCGAACGCTTTCATCAGCGCTGTCTTCGCACAATCCTAAATGTACACTGGACCGACTATGTGACGAATGTTGCTGTCCTTGATCAAGCAGGGGTCACCAGCATTGAGGCCATGCTACTGAGAACACGGCTGTGCTGGGCAGGGCACGAGGTCTCTAGGATGGAGGACCACCGCCTCCCAAAGACACTACTCTATGGTGAACTCGCCAGGGGTCAGCGCAAGAGAGGCGCCCCCAAAAAGAGATACAAGGACTCCCTGAAACAACACCTCAGGCTCAGCCAGATTGATCACCAACAATGGTCCACCCTGGCCTCACATCGGGAGGCGTGGAGGCGCACTCTCCACAATGCTGTGGCCTCTTTCAAGAAGACACGCCGAACGGGTCTCGAAGAGAAACGACAACGCAGAAAGAACCGCAACTTGGAAACAACATCACCCAAGGAGACTTTCTACTGTGCTTACTGCAACCGGACTTGCCTATCTGTCAGGCCTCAGCCAGAGCAGTTAAATAAACGGCTTGGCCTTGGCTGCCATGGCGACAGGGAGCCAGCAGAGGGGGATGGGCCTGAGTCTGAGAGGAGGGAGGGAGTTTACCAGAAGGGTTTTTCTCTCAGCGTTTTGGCGGGAAAGCTCAGATTCCTCTTTGCTCTGCCTGGAGTAAGGCTGAATAAAGCTCAATTCCTCTTGTCAACTACTTGAGTGAGTGTGCCATTATTTACAGGCCTACCAGGCCTGACATAAAGAGGAATCTCAACAACAATGGGTTTATCCCAGTCTCAGTGCTGGTGAGAACCCAACCCGACTATGGAGAAGGTCTGTGCTTCCAAGGCGGAGAGGCACGACCTCCCTCTCAGAGGAGAGGGGTTTTGGCCGCAAGAAGCAAGCGGCGACAGAGGCCTGCGAAGCAAAGGCCCCCACCCGGGAGAATGGAGTCGGCATTCCCCATGGCCTCAGGATGGAAACTGTGGGTGTCTGGTTGGAACCAGAGGAAGATCGGAGTCCATGCCGTACTGGATGGGAGACCCCCGGTAAGGTGGATGTAGCCGAGGCTATGCGGCAAGCTTTTGGAAACCCCCAGAGGCGGTTCCCGGATTTGGTGCGGCGGATGCAGGGGGAAGAATGGGATACTGACTCATTCCCTGAGGATGAAGGAGAAGAGCCCTTCATTCCCCCTATCCCCTGTGAGGGATCCGCAGCTTGGTTGGAGCCAGCAGCCCTGAGGAGGAGTGAAAGTTCCGGCCCTTCCCCGGAGCCTTCACGTAAGCTCAAACGCCGGCGGGGCAGGAGGGGAAGGAAAAAGCGAATGCAGCCTTCAGAGGTGCTGAAGGGCAGTTTGCCTGACCCCATCCTGTGTGGCGACCTGAGCGAGGAGGAGGATGAAGGAGATCTGTGGTACCCCTCGAGTGACGACGAGGAAGAGGATGAGGACCCTGTGCGAGGAGACCCCCTCGAAGCAATCCCAGCCACCTACGGCTGCGATGTGTGTAGGTTGGGGACGGCGCATCCATGGGCAGTGATGTTCGCAGGCCACCTGGAGCATGGCCCCGGGTGTGAGAGAGGACGCACGGCTCCCCGGGGAGGAGAGGCGAAGATGGACCCTGGAACGGCTGAGACAGAAGATGGAGTGGAGAGTGAAAGCGCCTCCAACTGTGCTGACTCAAGGCCAGATCCAGTGATGGAGCTCTTGAAGGGCAAAGAGCCGGAGGAACCAACTCCCACAAGAGAGGCCGAAAAGGCTGTGGGACCTGCGATGCCTGAGCTCCCCAAGATCGAGTGGGTGAGCTACGAGGACTTTTGGAACGACAGCGAAGATGAGGAGGAGGAGGAGGAGGACGCCGCGCAAGGAGGCCCCTTTGAGGCAGTCCCAGCCATTTATACCTGCAACCCGTGGGCAGTGATGTTCGCAGGCCACCTGGAGCAAGACCCGGGTGTGGAAGTGGACACTCGGCTCCCCGTGGAGGAGCGGCTGCAGAGATGGCCCAGCGACGCCCTCGGGAACGGCTTGAAGCAGATGCCGAGAAAAGGGGGACCTTACTCGACTACATGCTTGAAAGGGCCGCTCAAGTGGTTTGGGAAGAAGCCCCTGAAAGAGCCCAGCAGAGGAAGGGCGCCCGGCGGAAGAGGAGGAGGAAGAGAAAACCTCGCTCTAAACCTGGAAAGGCTGGGAGAACCCGAGCCGATCTTCTCGGCGAGGATGTGGGTATACTTGCCCCAGTAGCAAGAGGGGAAGCGGAGATGAGTGGCTGCCAGCCAGCAGAAGCGGCTATCGCAGAGCCAGAGTGTGGGGAAGAGGCAGAGACGGGCCCTGGAAGGGTTGATACAGAAGTTGGAGCAGAGGGAGAAAGCCCCTCCAACTGTGCTGATTTAACGCCAGACCCAGTGATGGAAAAGGTGGAGGGCAAGGAGCCGCTTTTCCTTTGTGCCAATGCAACTTTCCTGGCCAGGAGCCAGCGGGGAAAGGCTGCCTGCTCCCTGAAAGTGCGGGTCGCCTGGCCACAGGCTCAGCCAGTGGAAGAAGGGAAAAGGTTGGTGCAAATCCCGGCAGAGGAATCCACTGATCTGCCTGCAGCAACAGGAGGGGAAACTCGGGGTTTTGCGAAAAGCTGCGAGAAGAAGCCCCAGTATCCCTGTGTGAAACTGCTGGGTGAAACGAAACTGACAGGCAAAGAGGAAGGGTGTGCAAGTTCCCCCTCAGTTCAAGAGAGCACAGTAGAAAGTTCGGCTGAGCTGCCCCCAGTAGGAACTTTGATCTTGTGGGGGGCAATTCTCCGGGCTTGGGGGGCCCACAGCGCGGATGGCGAGGTGGATATCCAGTTGACCTGTGGGGAAGAGACGCTGGCCGATGCAGAGGAGGGAGAGAGAGCCCCTTTGGAGGCCCAAGTTCCAGAGAGAGGCCAAGAGCCTGGAGATGGTGAAGGGAAGGCTGCTGACCGTACCTTGGAGGGAGAAGTCCCATGGGGCGCCCTGCTGGTTTGGGCAATAGTCCTTTCCGCTTGGGACCACCACAGTGCAGAGGCCGGGAATGTGCAGCCCCAGCTAGTTGCTGTAGCCCAGGAGAAGCATGGCACGGAGGTTGCAGAGCCCAGCAGCAAACCACCCGAACAGGCGATGACGAAGGTGGAGGCTGAGAGAGTGGCACCGCAACGAGAGAAGTCCGCACAGGAAGAAATCGTCCCGGAGTCCAGCCGGGGTGGCCGGGAGAATCTTCAGGAGGATTCAGCCAAGCTTTTTTCCGAAAAGAGGTCGGGTGAGTTGTGGGATGCTGAACCAGCGCATTGGGGGTCCGCCGTAGCAGTTGCAGCTTCTTGGCTGGGAGCCCTACGGGAATGGGAGAGTATGCGGGCCGGCGAGTATCTTTTGGTTTCCGGAAAGAAAGGACTGGAAGAATGTACCCCGATCCAGACTGATGAGAGTTCCCAGAGATGGACAGTAGTGTTTAAACTCCAGGCAGTAATGTCCAAAGCCGAGCTACAAGGGACTGTAGCAGCTGAAGGGTTCAAAATCGTTGACATGAACATTATCGGTGGAACATTAGTACTTGTCTATGCTGGGAATATAGTTCTGAATGGTTGTGGGGGTTTGGCCTGGAGGGACACGCGCTGTTAATTGGGGGAAGGTTGTTATATGATATGCTCCCTACGAAAGTGTTACATGTGATTGGAATAACATGAAGGGGATCCTCTGGTTTTAAGTGGGACGGATATAAAAGGAATGAAATGTATGACGCATTGGATTTCGGAACGGCTAATGTAATTCTGTTCATGCAAAATAGAGACTGGTGTTTATTAATAGAGTTATGTGCATGATGAGATTAACTAAGTTAGAACCAAGCGATAGATGAAATGCTTTCTTCAAAATGTGTAGTATAATTATCCATTTAAAAGGGTTAAGGATGGCTAATATGCTTTGCTTATGATGTTATGGATGCAGCAAGTTATGACCTGCTTAGTCAATTACTTTTTATGGCGTGATATATCGTTAGAAATGTTTAGTGCATATGTATCGCTTATTTTCTGATGGGGTTTGCAAATGTATTAAAATTACCAATTTGAGGGGGGTTTGTTAATGCTTTGCAACTGATTTACATGGTTATATAATTCCTCAATGCTCTGCAATGCAGTGTGATGTTGGGGGTCAGTTAGTTTTAATAGTTAAAAATGTATGCCAGTTATGAGATCAAGAATATTGTGTGTGTTATAATGTTAAATTCACTGCTATGTTATATAATAGTCTTGGGGGCGCCATTCCGAAGGGGGGCGTAATGTCAGGCCTCAGCCAGAGCAGTTAAATAAACGGCTTGGCCTTGGCTGCCATGGCGACAGGGAGCCAGCAGAGGGGGATGGGCCTGAGTCTGAGAGGAGGGAGGGAGTTTACCAGAAGGGTTTTTCTCTCAGCGTTTTGGCGGGAAAGCTCAGATTCCTCTTTGCTCTGCCTGGAGTAAGGCTGAATAAAGCTCAATTCCTCTTGTCAACTACTTGAGTGAGTGTGCCATTATTTACAGGCCTACCAGGCCTGACACTATCTCAGTTTAGCCTTTTTAGTCATCAACCCGCTTGTAAAAAGTGTGGGATGAGTCCTTCCTGAATCTTCATTTGCAAAGTGATGCCGAGAGAGAGATCTAGACTTGGGCCCTCCTTCCGGGTGTTTTGGACTCCAACTCCCAGAATGCCTGGCGGCCTCAAGCCCTTTGAGCGGCTGAGGGGGAAAAGGGGCCTGGGGCTGCTAGGAATTGTGGGAGTTGAAGTCCAAAGCAGCTGCAGGGTTGGCTGAAGTTGGCCCCGGCCTGCTGTAGAGCCAGAGCAGGGGTGCTCAGAATGGTGATCGGGATCACCAGGGTGATCTTCGGGCCTCATCCTGGTGATCTTCAGGCCCCTGGCCAGGTTTTTTGGTGTTGGTCCTCTTCACGCGCCCCTGCACGCTGCAAAGAAGTCCTCCGTCGTTGCTCCTCCCCACTCCCTGCTCACGCGCCGCCTCCAAAAGCTCAGTCCAAAGTCCAAGAGGCAGAATGGGCCCCCTCTTTTGGATTCCTCCTCCCCCCTCCGTCCTTCTCCAGCCACTCAGAGTCGTAGGAGACCAAAGGGGGCGGGCCTGGATGACACGATGCATGGCTGGCCCCGAGCGCATGCGCAGAAGTGCCCATTCTGCCTCTTGGACTTCTCGTGAGCTCTTGGAGGTGGCACGCATGCTGGCGGCGTGGAAATAGGAGCAACGACGGAGGAAAAGAAGAAGGACGCTTTGGGGTCATTTCCTTACCGCATCTCAAAGGTCGGTCTTTTTACTTTGGGGTGGGTGCTTGATTGTTCTGTGGCATGTCTCTTTGTTTATTTTTAATGTTTAAAAATGGCCTTTTAGCTCCAAAGCCTCTCTGCTTGCTTTGTTCCTTGAGAAATATATGTTGGGGAATATGGAAATGTGGGAGAAATGGGGTGGTTGGATGTATTTTTGCATGCCCCTTTGTTTACCTTGCTGCGTATTAAATGGCCTTGCAGTTCAAAAGCCTCTCTTCTTACTTTCTGGCTGATAATATGTGTGGTAATATGGCAGTGTGGGAGAAATGGGGTGGTTGGATGTATTTTTGCATGCCCCTTTGTTTACCTTGCTGCGTATTAAATGGCCTTGCAGTTCAAAAGCCTCTCTTCTTACTTTCTGGCTGATAATATGTGTGGTAATATGGCAGTGTGGGAGAAATGGGGTGGTTGGATGTATTTTTATGCTTTGTTTCTGTTTTATATTGTTGTTATTAAATTGAAATGTTGATGTTTTATAACTTTGTTTTATGTCAACTGCCCAGTTCAAAAGAGCCTGCTGGAAGGATGGCGGTACATAAAAATGAATAATAAATATAAATAAATAAATAAGAAAACGGTAATAAAAATGAATAATTATAAATTTACATTTCTGGGTAGGTGATCTTTGGGACTTGGTTTTTTAATCAGTAGCTCCCATGCTGAAAAAGTGTGAGCACCCCTGAGCCAGAGCATCCTAGAGCTGGAAGGGGGCTCCAAAGGCCATCTAGTCCAGTGTTTCCCAACCAGTGTGCTGTGGCACACTAGTGTGCCATGAGCGATCATCAGGTGTGCTGTGGGAAACTCAAGGTCTATTCCCAAGCAAACCCTTTCAGTACTTTCTGTTGGTAATGAGAGTTCAATCTGCCAAGTTTGGTTCAATTCCATTGTTGCAAGAGTTCAGGATGCTCTTTGATTGTGTGTTAACTGCAATTCCCAAATGTCAACTTCTATTTTCCCCAAACTCCACCTGTGTTCACATTTGGGCATATTGAGTATTCATGCCAAGTTTGGTCCTGATCCAACATTGCTTGAGTCCACAGTGCTCTCTGGATATAGGTGAACTACAACTCCAAAACTCAAGGTCAATGCCCACCAAACTCTTACAGCATTTTCTCTTGGTGATGGGAGTTCTGTGTGGGAAGTTTGTGTCTTTCTGCCATTCCTGCCAGGATATCTATGTTGTGTTCATCGAAACAGGCCCAGGTTTCACTCTGAGTGTATAGATACATTTAAAAACATATTAACTATACATATTACTGTATTAGAGTGTCATTTTGGTTGGTGGTGTGCCCCAGAATTTTGTCAATGGAAAAAGTGTGCCGCGGCTCAAAAAAGGTTGGGAAACACTGTGCTAGAGAGTCCTAGCCTCCTAGAGCTGGAAGAGCACTCCAAAGGCCATCTAGTCCAACCCACTAGTGCTCTACAGGAGGCACGACCAAAGCACTCCTGGCAGATGGCCAGCCAGCCTCTCCTTCCAAAGCCTTCCATCAAACATCCCAACCCTCAGGAAACTCTCTCTCGTGCTTCCAGTATCTTCAGACACAGGCATTAAAGGTAAATAAATATGGTAAATAAATAAATACATACATGATAAATATGGTAAACAAATACATATGATAAATATGAGAAATAAATATGGTAAGTAAATAAATAAAAATATATAAAGTCTGGTCTGATCTTGGGAAGTCTGATCTGGCTACGGTTGTCCATGCTCTGGTCACATCCCGAATAGACTACTGCAACACACTCTACGTGGGGCTGCCTTTGAAGACAGTTCGGGAACTGCAATTAGTCCAACGGGCGGCAGCCAGACTACTAACGGGAGCAACATACAGGGAGCATACCACTGGGGCTGCAATTGCTCCGTGGCCCACCTGCTAAGCCCACCGGGGGAGGCTGCAGGAGGAGAAAGAGTTGGGAGAGTGGGACCCCCAAGGCGCATCCAGCCCTACCCCCTCCTGCCATAAAGGGAGGCACCATCAAAGCCCTCCCAACAGATGGCCACTCAACCTCTGCTTAATAATAATAATAATAATAATAATAATATAAAATTCTAGATTTGGAAGAGAACCTGGACATCCAGCCCAACCTACTTCTGCCATAATGGAAGACACAATCAAAGCCCTCCTGACAGATGGCCATCCTGCCTCTACAATATAATATAATAACATCATATAATAATATATTATATAACAATAATAATAATATGAAATCCTAGATTTGGAAGAGAACCCCAAAGACTATCCAGCCCAACCCCATCTGCCGGAAAGGAAGGCACAATCAAAGCCCTCATGTCAGATGGCCATCCTGCCTCTACAATATAATATAACATTATATAATAATATAATATATAATTATAATATACCCCCGTTGTGTCAGCTCCACTGGCTGCCTGTCCACTTCTGGGCTCAATTCAAAGTGCTGGTTTTGACCTTTAAAGCTCTATGCGGTTCTGGCCCAGCTTACTTGTCCGAACACATCAGCCGCTACGTCCCACCTCGTAATTTAAGGTCATCCGGCGAGGCCCTGCTCTCGCTCCCGCCTACTTCTCAAACGCGGTTGGTGGGGACGAGGGAGAGGGCCTTCTCGGTGGTGGTTCCCCGTCTGTGGAATGCACTCTCTATGGATATACGATCAACCCCATCCCTCCTGGCATTCAGAAAAAAAGTGAAATCCTGGTTATGGGACCAAGAGTTTGCACATTAGCACGATATGGCACTTTGATGGGATGGAGATGGCAATCTGGTGGACAAGACCTAATGCTTATGGGTGGAAGACTGTTTTAACTGTGGTGAATGTACATGATGCATTTTAATGTATTTTAATGTATTTTAATTCTAGCTGTATTTTAATGTCTTTTATTCTTAACTGTTTGCTTTTATTATATGTACATTGTGTGGCATCGAATCGTTGCCGTTGTGAGGCCGCTCTGAGTCCGCCCCCCCCCCTCGGGGGTTGAGAAGAAGCGGGGTAGAAGTAGTGGAAATAAATAAATAAATATGGTAAATAAATAAGATAAATAAATATGATAAATAGATAAATATGATATAGTAAATATAAATACATATGATAAATATGAGAAATAAATATGGTGAGTAAATAAAAAATAAAAATATAAATATAAATACATATGGTAAATAAAAAAATATTATAAATAAATACATGCATGATAAATATAAATATAAATAATAAATATAAATAAATACATATATAAATATGAGAAATAAATATGGTAAGTAAATACATATATAAATATGAGAAATAAATATGGTAAGTAAATAAATATAAATATAAATAAAAATAAATATGGTAAATATGAGAAATAAATATGGTAAGTAAATAAATAAAAATATAAATAAATAAATATGGTAAATAAATATGATAAATACATACATGATAAAGATAAATAAATATAAATACATACATATGATAAATATGATAAATATGGTAAGTAAATAAATAAATATATAAATAAATATAATAAATAAATACATGATAGATGGTAAATAAATATAAATACATATGATAAATATGAGAAATAAATATGGTAAATAAATAAAAATATAAATAAATATATAAATAAATATGATAAATAAATATGATATAAATAAATAAATAACGATAAATATGAGCTTTGTACAAAACCTTTATTCGACAACACTCGGAAAGGGGCAGAGACACTGTACATGACAACGCACAATCCCTCCACGAAGTGGGAAGAGGAAACAAGGGGGTGAAATGCTGAGGAGTAACTCTTCTTGAAGGAGGGGGGAAACCAAGGGGGTGCTTCTTGTTGTTGTTGTGGGGCGGCCTCAAGAGTAGAGATCCTCGCGATCGGCGGAGTAGACCTCTCCTTCCTGGAGGAGGGCGAAGTTGAGGAAGTGGGACGGGCGGTGGACCTCGTGGTAGAACTCCTTGGGGTTGGCCAACTGCAGCTCGTACTTCATGTTGGGGTCGTGGCGCACGCCTGGGAAAAGGGGTTGCACAAGGAGACGTTATGTATGGGGAGGCAAGAGGGAGAAAGGCTCCGTTTGGGTCCAAAAGATGGGGTTCTCTCTCTCTCTCTCCCTCTCTCACCCATGAAGTTGTAGTTCCAGGAGCCTTGGGCCGGGACCATGAAGAAGCCCAGGAAGCGGTCCGAGAGCAGCATCTGGACCCGCTCGTAATGGGAGGGCAGGTAGCCCTTGGGGTTGTTGCCCTTGTCCGTGTTCTGCCGGCCCCATTCGTAGCCGCTGGGGGTCAGCTTGTAGGCCGTCAGGGTGCAGGAGCCTGGCGTGAAGCTGCGCAAGAGGAAAACAAGAGGCAAGGGAGCCGGTCACACCCGCCGCCAAGCCCTGTTGGAACTCATCTCCAATCCCGGCACAAGGTGCTAGTCCTCATTGAGGATACACACACAGAGAGAGAGAGAGAGACACACACACACACACACACCCAGGTGGCACAGCAGGTTTAACTGCTGAGCTGCTGAACTTGCTGACCAAAAGGTCTTTGAACCTGTGGGCCAGGGTGAGCTCCCACTGATAGCCCCAACTTCTGCCAACCTAGCAGTTCGAAAACATGCAAATGTGAGATCAATAGGCACAATTCCGGCAGGAAGGGAACAGCTCTCCATGCAGTCCTGCCAGTGGCCACATGACCTTGGAGTTGGCTATGGACAACGCCGGCTCCTCAGCTTAGGAATGGAGGTGAGCACCAGAGTCCCAGAGTCGGGCACGACGAGGCTTCACGTCAAGGGGAACCTGTTACATGCCATTTTCTAGACAAGAACGTTTAAATTCTCAAATGCCAAATCCATAGATGATCCTGTATCTTTGTTGACTTTATTCGTTGTAAACAACTTACCCATTTTTTTACAAAATATTTAAAAACTGCTGCTGTTGTTGCCAATTTGCGGTTTTAAATAATTTTTTAATAAATAATTTAATTTTTAAAAAAATAATTTTTTATCCTTTTATGGAAATTTCTAGCTTGGGTTGTTTCAAAGTGTTGGGTCTGCGTGGCAAGTTTGGTCCAGATCCGCCATTGGTGGGGTTCACGATGCTCGCTGGGTGCAGGGTGAGCTACAACTCCCACAAGTGGCCATAGAAAAGAACAGGAAAGGGTTTGTGGAGTCTGCCTAAGTGGACACGCCAGCCACATACGCACAACATACACATTTTCACGTATAGCTGGATAGCTAGATGGAAGATAAAAGATTACTGCCCTGCCCCCGGACCCATCCCTGACCTGCAGGTGATGATGATGGTCTTCTCCCCGTCCCAGGAGGGGTTCTCGGCCATGACCTTGGCGTGGGTGGTGACGTCCTGCGGGGAGAGCTGCGGGGACTCGTTGGGCTGAGTGTGGATCCAGCCCAGGGGCTCCATCTCCTGCATCGAGAAGGTCAAGAGGATGATGGTCAAGCAACACCCCCCCCCCCCCCCGTGCATACTTTGAGAAGGGCAGGAATCCCACCCCAGCTTTGGCCCACGAGACCCACCTTGAGGTACTCATGTCCGGGCAGCTGCCCCGGCAAGTGGACCGTCTGGTGTGTCCCCCACTGCGGCACCATCACGATGCAGCGGATCTCCTTCACCTGAGGGTTGTCCGGCGGACTGACGCCATACAAGTAGCCGGCGATCTGGGGGAAGAAAGGAGGAAGCAGGCCCGCATCGAGGCAAGGGATGAGACTCCCCAAAAGCCAGGCCTCTCCCCATTAAGCAAAGCTTTGCAGCAATAATAATATAATAATAATGGCAAAATATAATAATAATAATAATGGCAACAAGGTGTAAATAGTGGTGGGTGCTCTTGGAATCATCTAATACAGTGTTTCCCAACCTTTTTTGAGCTGCGACACCTGGTCACTTGGGGCGTGGCCTCCACCCGGGCCCCGCCCCCTTTCGGCCCAGGCCCCTCCCTCTTCCTCCTTTCCCTCCTCCCTGCCTGGCTTCTTGGGGGCGATGGAGGCGCAGACCTGAGCAATCAATACCACGCCGTGTTGGATTGCAGCTGCTCCAGGACACAGCGCTTTTCTGGATATTGGGTATTGATTACTCAGGTCTGCGCCTCCATCGCCCCCGAGAAGCCAGGCAGCCAGGCAGAGGCGGGCGCAGAGCGGGGCGTCGCTCGCCGACCAGCCGCAAGTCCAGCACCGCCGGGTAGCTGATGAGCAGCCGCAGCCCGCCCTGGATGTAGTGCAGCACGGCAGCGTCCAGGCATGAGGGGAGGCAGGGCGAGGCCGAGGCCGGGCCTTCTCCTCCTCCCGTGCCACGGAGCAAGGCCAGCACTAGGTCTCACGGGAAGAAGGCCTCGAAGGTGGCGCAGTGGTGGCGGGCGTAGGCCTCGAGCACTTGCCGCCCCACCTGCCGCTGGAAGGGATCGGGCTCTTGCAGGATGAGCCGGCGCTAAGCTCGAACATGGCCCGGCACTGTGGCTCGCTCAGCGGCGCCTCCGCAGACTTGGAATTTGCAGAGAGACGGGGGGCGAGGGGGGGGGGAGAGGCTTTCTCGCGGCACAGCAGCTGATCCCAAACGGCACACCAGTGTGCCGGGGAACAGTGGTTGGGAAACACTGATCTAATAATATCTCTAATATCATAGGCCCTAATGTGCATGTGTGCTGTGTTATGTACACGTAAATTCAATAATATATAATAAATAAAATAAGATATAATAATAAAAACAATAACGATAAATATTATAATAATCAAATAATACTTCTAATATCCCAGACCCTTGGGAAGAACCCGATATTCAGAGACGAAGACATTTGGACCTAATGCGCATGTGTACTGTGTTGTTGTGTACATGTCAGGGAATGCCAGCTCACAGCTCCGCATGCTGTGACCTTGGATTCCCGACCAGCAGATTAGACCAGGTGCAGGCCTGGGAACGGCCTCAAGCATGGGGAAAGGGGGCCGCCCCCACTTTCGTGCCGAAACTGAGGGGGCGTTTACTCTGAAGCCTGAGTGACAGGGGTGATGGCTGTAACACCTATGTGTTTGCAAATGTACAGCCATCTTTGACATCGAAAATTCATGCTGTCCTTCCAATAAATCGGTGGCATTTACCAAGAAGCGTCTTGTGTGATGATCCTGAGCATTTTGGAAGTGGAACCCTGACATGTACATGTAATAATAATAATAACAATAGTAATATGGGAGGAAAACAAGGAGCGTTGAGGCCAAGTCCAACCCATCCCCATGTAAACAAAAAGATGGGCAAAGGCTCAGAGAGAAAAAGGACTGAAAGCAGCACAAAGGAGTTATTATAGTAATACATTATTATTATTATTATTATTTATTACAGTTGGGACTCTACTCAGTTTGACAGTGACAATCCAGAATTTCCCCGAAGGGAGCCCATCTCTGAATGAACATTTTACATTATTGTTTCCTGGTTTGGAGAAGGTTTGGTTCAAGGTGAAGGGTTGGCAATATATATCTTCTATATATATAAAGGAAGACCCGTCATCGAACGACTGCCAGAGGCAGAGAAACCTTCCAAGGCAGAGACACCAAACTTGCCAACAAAAATAGGCCTCAGGCAAAGAAGGTTTTTAGCAAAGAAACTTTCCCCCCCAAAATCTAGAAGGCCCCCAAAACAACAATAAAAAAACTACATTTCCCAGCGTCCTCTGCGACAGCCAGCAAATCCCATTGGCCAGCATCGGCCCACACAAAATGCAGAGAGGTTGCGTTCCCATAGTAACGGTGGGCGGAGCCAGCCAAGACTAGGTTAGAATGCTGAGTGATTTGAGTTTAGTCAGTTGGTGTTTGTGGGTTAAACTGTCAAGACCAAGCTCACTCAAGAAACACAATCCAAAAGATCAAGCCAGCAAAAAATACCACACATGACAGCCACACAACTCGCGATGCCTACCTCTACAGACCCACAACACACACAACGCATACATACCACTGCTAAACAGAAACCTACACAGTACAACCAACTAACACAGGAGGACATAACAACTACCTGGAGGACATAACACTAACAGAAATAGGGCACCAGGGACACAGGCACCACTGACAAACACATACCGCCGGAATAACACAAACTTGCAAAAAAAACCCCAAAAATACTGCAACACAAAAACCCACCCCAACCAAAATTCACAACAAACACCACTGGCAAAAGCAACACCCCCCCCACATCACAACCAGCACAAAGCCAGACTGAGACAACTATGTCACCACAACACACACAAAATACACCCCACAAATACCTGACAACTTCCCCAACACAAATCCCAGGACTGCACTCACTACTCACCACTACACAAACCTCCAAATACACACACGTCCCAGGCACAATACTCCAGCAATTCCTACCCACACAACACAACACAACTTCCTATCACAACCCATCCCCCCAACCTTACGGGACCCCGCACACACAACACCTACCACAACCACAACCAAAAACCAACTCCACCTATACTCCAACCACAACACAACACTGCACTGAAACTCTACAAACACACACAAACACCCAAAACACCCCACCCACACAAGCATAGACCTTGACACAGAATGCTTCTCCCACGGACAACTCTGCGTAGCGTGCTCCAGAGTTGGGAAACCACAGAACCTCTACATCAACACAGCAGACGGAAAGACAAAAAACATTGTATATCCACAAGCTCTGCAGAACGCCAGGGACACCACACACCAACAACTCCCCAGGACTTCAACATCCCACCCACCAGAACAACCCACAACGACACAGCCATGACCCCACCAAGACCGTAAGTAACATCATTTCCAACCCTTACATACTCAGACTTCCTCGCATCTCCTAAATAGGGCACAGCAACGCCTGCCGGGTACAGCTAGTATATCTATATATGAGGAGGAATAAAGGTCACTAAAGGAGTGGTGGCCAATTCTGCAAGGAAAAGTGGGTAGGAAAGCATCCGATCCGAAGGCCGCCTTCAACAGTGGAACTCCCCGCCTCGGAGTCCAGGGAGGCTCTTTCTCTGGAGGCTTTTAAGCTCAGGCCGGAGGGCCATCTGTCGGGAGGGATTGGATTGTGCTTTTCCTGCGCAAAAGCAGGAAGAGGTTGGATTGGATGTCCTTTGGGGCCTCTTCCAACTCTAGGAATCTATGATTCTATGATAGGGATTTTTCTGTTGGAATGGCGAGTAATGCATAATAATAATAATAGTAGTAATAATAATAATAATAATAATACATCACACAGTCCTAGACGCTTGGGAAGTCTTCAACTTTGTGATACGAAATCCAGCACAGAGATCTCGTTTGCTGTGTAATGTAATCCATCAAAACCTTCCCTACCAATAATATCTATCTGTCTACCTACCTACCTTCCTACCTATCCATCCACCCACCCATCAATCTATCAATCAAACAACCATATCTATAGCTGCATGGCCATCTGTTGGGAGGGATTTGATGGTGCCTTTCTTAATCTCCAAAATCTTCAGCTGTTTCCAACTGCTGGACGCAGCAGCTGTCGATGAGATCCTGGTTGCAGCTAGAGCAACAACCTGCTCCCTCGACCCGTGCCCCTCCTGGCTAGTTAGGTCCTGTGGGGAGGGGTTACGAGACCCCCCTGTGTAGGACAATCCACAGCTCCCTTGAGCCAGGAGTGTCCCCAGGGGGTTTGAAGGAGGCCATGGCCAGACCGCTACTGAAGAAGCCGAATCTAGACCTTTCGGTTCCCTCCAGTTACCGCCCGGTTTCGAACTTGCCGTTCCTGGGCAAGGTGACGGAGAGGGCAGTGGCGGGTCAGCTGCAACAGTTCTTAGACGACACAGCTGGACTTGATCCCTTCCAGTCCGGCTTCTGTACTGGGCATGGGACGGAAACCGTGCTTGTCTCCATTACGGACCGACTGCGCTGCCAGTTGGACCATGGCGGGTCAGCGCTGCTGGTGTTGTTAGATCTCACGGCAGCCTTTGACACCGTCAACCACGCATTATTGGCCCACCGTTTAGCCGCGACGGGAGTGAGGGGGGCTACCCTTAAATGGGTGGCCTCCTTTCTTCAAGACCGGGGACAACGAGTGGAGAGGGGAGGGATGGCCTCCGGGAGACTCCCATTAAGTTGTGGGGTCCCCCAGGGAGCCATCCTCTCCCCTTTATTGTTTAACATCTACATGCGTCCGCTCGCCCGACTGGTTCGCAACTTTGGTCTGGAGTGTCGTCAGTACGCTGATGACACCCAGCTGGTGCTGAGAATGGAGGGCAGGCCGGACGCCGTACCCGATTGTTTCGATCAATGCCTTGAAGCCGTGATTGGATGGCTGCGGACCAGCCGGTTGAAGGTGAATCCATCGAAGATGGAGATCCTATGGCTGGGTCGTCCTGGCGTCGGTGAGTGCCGGTTGCCTGCCCTGGATGGCAAGCAGCTAAGCCTGTTATTTTTGGTAAAACGCCTGGGGGTCCAACTTGACCCACTGCTGTCCATGGAGACTCAGATCTCCACGGTTAGCAGGTCAGCCTTCCTCCATCTCTGACAGGCTAGGCGACTGGCTCCCTACCTATCCAGGGATGACCTGGCCACGCTCATCCAGGCCACGGTCATCTTGAGGCTAGATTACTGTAACACCCTCTACATTGGCCTTCCCTTGTCGACAACCCGGAAACTCAAGCTGGTGCAAAATGCTGCCGCTCGATGGCTGGTGGGAGCACCTGCGAGAGAGCACATCACACCAATCCTACAGCAATTGCACTGGCTGCCAATAGAGTACCGGATTGTCTTCAAGGTGCTGGTGTTGACCTTTAAGGCCTTGCATGGTCTAAGGCCAGTGTACCTGAGGGGCCGCCTCACCCCATATGTTCCCCCGAGATCTCTGCGCTCAGAAGAACAAAACCTTCTGGTGATTCCATCAGTTCGTTCCTGTCGACTTTCAGCGACAAGACGGGCCTTCTCCGTGGTGGCACCGACGCTATGGAACGCGTTACTAGACGACGTTGGGGCTATCACGGAGTTGGCCCCCTTCCGGAGGGCCTGCAAGACGACCCTTTTTAAGCAGGCCTCCAGTCTAAGTTCCCCCGGACAACTCCGACCATGCCCTTGTGTTTTACATAACAAAATGTTTTCTCTGTATCTCAATCTGCTGTTTTATGTAAACCGCCCCCAGCCGGCAGGGAGGAGGAGCCGTATACAAAAATGAACAATAAATAGAATAAATGAATAAGTAAACCAAGCCCCCCTCCCCCCTCCCCCCCCCCCGCCTGACCTGTGCCCGCAGGTCGGAGATGCAGATGAACTTCTTGAGGACGTTCTTGGGCAGGATGTAGGTGTAGCCGGTCTCCTTGATGTCGTCCGACGAGACGTAGATGTGGTTGGTGCGCAGGTGGAGGTTGGCGGCGGAGATGGCCCTGTGCGGGGGTGAGGCAAAGGGGCGGGGTGGTCAACGGGTGCTCAAGGGCCGCCTGAAGGGAGGGGGAGCCCAGCTTCCCTGCTCAGCCGGCCACTCACCGGACGCGCCACTCGGTCTTGGAGGAGAAGGTCTGGGTCTCGTAGTTGCTGGTGGTGGAGGTGATGATCTCGTCGCCGTGCTTGTTGACCGTCCGCGTCTGCGTGGCCGTCAGCTGGGACTGCTCCTTGGTCTGCTTCTCGATCTCCGCGATCTGCTGGCGCTGCTGCGAGGGGGCCGAGATCTCCATGCCCAGGATGATGTCCCGGATCTCCGACTGCGTCAGCGAGGCCACGTTCACGCTGGAGAGAGAGAGAGAGAGCGAGGGGAGGAGAGAGGGCAAGGGTCAGGCGGCGTCAACAAAACCCACCCACCCACCCACTCACCCCAGTGGGCCCAACCTACTTGTTCTTCTTGCCGTAGTCGGCCAGGATGAGGTCTTTGAGCTGGACCTCCACCTTGATCCACTCCTCGTCGGTCAGCGTGGGCCAGATGTGGTGGGGCTCCGTGACGGTGGTCTTGTCCGGCTTCAGGATGACCTTGGCCCGGTCGTTGTTGACGTGCAAGGCCCGCAGGATGAGGATGAGTCGCGAAAAGGCCTGCGGAGACAGACAGGCGCCGTCAGGGAACGTCTATCCCGGTGGCCCTCGACCCTCCGGCCCGCCCACCGCTTCCCCCGCTGACCGTGTAGGAGGAGATGGTCTTCAGCCAGTCGTCGTAAAGGTTGAAGAGGACCATCTGGGGCTCGGTGGCCTTCAGGATGAGGTCGCCGAACTTCTCCACCTTCAAGCAGGCCTGGAAGGGGAGCTGCAGCTCCGAGCCCTTGATCACAATGTTGGGGAAGTCCAGCAAGTGCACCTGCGAGGGCGAGAGGAGGGTCCGGTCAGTCCTGCCCTCCCTCCTTCCCTCCCTCCAAAGAAAGCAGGGGCGGCCCCCTTGCCCACCTACCTCCAGAGGGTCCAGCATGCCTTTCCGGGTGACGATGATCTGCTTGGGCTGCTCCTCCACCGGGAGGGAGCGGATGAGGGCGGCCACTTCCTCGGCCGTCTTCCACTTGGCCAGCTGGGGAAGGAGTGGGGGGCCGGGTGAGCAAACGGGCTCAGTGAGGGGGGTCATCCTCGGGGACGAAAGGAACCCTCCTCCCTCCGGGCCCTCACCTGGCCCAAGCGCTTCTGCCCGGCCCAAACGGAAGTGTGGATGATCTTCAGGAAGAGCTGCCCCGTCCGAGGGTTGAAGATGAAGATGGCCCCGTTGATGGGCTTCGTGGTCAAGTTCCCCTCAAAGGTCTGCAAGGGAGACTCGGCGGCGTTATTCCTCCGGCCTGGCTTGGGAACGACCCGCAAGGCCCTTCCTAGCCTCCCAGCTCTATTGTTTATTTATTGATTTATGGAATTTATTTGCCAAAGGCAACACAAGTAATATGTAAATACAATATAATCTATTATTAGCATAGCACAATATGAGTAGTATATATTACTATATTGTACTATGCCATTATACTGTAATGGTATAGTTCCCCAGCCGTTCCCCAGCTGATCGCCCTGCTATGGAGTGCCTGCCACCCCCGGGCCTGCAGGGGGAGCAGTCGGCGATCTGAGGCGGCTTATTCGACCTGGCGACCCGGAAGACGATCAGCCCCGCAGGCCACCGAGTGCTCCCGCTGCAGACCCGGATCGCCAGGCACTCCAAAGCCGCCGCTCCAAAGGGATGTCAGGCACTCCAAAGCCACCGCGATGGGATGGTGGCAGCGGCACCCCTTCTTCTTGGCCCCGCCCCCGACGCCCTTCTCCCCGGGCCGGACAGAATCGACTGCCGGGCCGGCTCCGGCCCGCGGGCCGTAGGTTGCCCGCCCCTGTATTAGATTATTAGCACACTGCAGGAGACAAGGTGGAACTTATTATTACTATTATTGAAATTGTATTATTATTGTTGTTATTTGAAACACAACATGATTAGTACACGGCAAAGAAGATCACTCTGCTGCCTGTTGTATTGGATCACACGTCGGACACTTCCCAAGTGTCTAGGACTGTGTGATGTATCGGCGAATCCAGGTAGAGTGGCCTTTTGCAGCTGGCAGGTGGCAATTTTTTTAGCAGCCATTGTTTTTAAGTGCAGGCCAAGGTCTGGAGGCACTGCACCCAGTATGCCGATCACCACTGGGACCACCTTGACTGAGTCTATTACTATTATTACTATTATTGATAATATTATAATGTAATGCAATATGATACTACTAATTATATGATATTATAATTATGTATTTTATACTAGATGTAATATTGCTATACCAACACCAAAACAGAGTTAGATATGAACAGCATTAAACTAAAAAAAGGTATTAATATTTATATGTTTATTCCCCATTAAGCGCAAAACCGACGCCACCCAATACAAAACCCTCCCTACATCATCCCAACATTAACACAGAACTAAATCCGAGCGGCATGAGAACGCGGGGAAGGCAAGACCGACCTTGTGGATGGTGACGCGGTAGACGTTGGTGTCGTCCACGAACCAGATGATCTGGTTGGAGAAGAGCTCCCCGTAGTTCTGGGAGGAGAGGTAGGGCTCGGTGGGCTCCGAGGAGTAGAGCTGCAGCCCCTTCCGGATCCGCTCCCGCAGCACGTACAGCGCCGGGTTGGCCTTCATGATCTTGGCCATGGCCTGCTGGATCAGCGGCTTGCTCCCGGGGAACCAGTTCCCGTAGGCGCTGGGGGGGGGGGGGGAGAAGCACACGCACACGCACACGTCAGCCGTGGCAGCCCGACTTCTCGTTACGTCTCTGAGGCTGGACGGCCATCTGTCGGGAGGGGTGAGAGCAGGGGTCGGGAACCTATGGGTCGGGAGCCAGGAGTGGCTCTTTTCAGGATTGCATCTGGCTCTCCAGAGCAGCCCGGGCCTCGGTTTCCCAGCATGCAGCGGGGAGGAGTGACGCTTCTGCGCCGCCATCGCCGCCTCTTCCTCATCCCCCGCTGCTCTTGGGCCCTTGTGCCCTCTTTGCCGGGGATGGCGGAGCCCGGCGGCAGTGCCTTCGTCTTCTGCCATGGGCCTCAGGGGTGGCGGCAAAGGCGGACCTGGCCCTGGCGCCGTGGACCCAGCATCGCTGCCCCCGGGGGACGCCCAGCTCATCGCCCTCATGGTCGGGCAGCTCAAGAGCCGCTGCCTCTTCAACGCCTTCTGGAGGAATTGCCTTGGCGACATTGACACCAAGGTCTGCCTTGGCCCTGCACCCTCCTCCCCCTTCCTTCCTTCCTCTTCCTTTCTTTTTCCTTCTCTTATTTTCATTCTTTTTCCT